>JAYMTG010000213.1:0-14918 GCA_036897565.1 Pelargonium exstipulatum | reverse complement strand
GATGGGACTCTGTCTCTGAGAGTCACCCCTGCCATTCTCCTCATGAGTCTTGGTGTAAGCCCGCTTGTGGCATGTTTTTTTGCTCTTGTTACAATTGGTCATAGCTGCATTGTTGACCGCCATTGATAACCCCATAGCTCATGCCATCTCTGATAGCCCCTACTTTCAGACCACACCAACAACTTCCGACCGATTACACAATAGACTTGTCCCGCACCTGGTATCTCCGACCGATGCCCACAACTGCCGCCCTAAACCACTCATTTTTCTTGGTAACGAGAGAGAGAGAGAGATAAAGAGAATGACCCTAGACCAGACTACTCCGACGATCCTTTATGTTGCTGAAACAATAAGACAGAAAACACTGAAACCCTATACCTTAAAAATCTGCCTTCGAGGAGTACTCTCGTACGAGAGAACGTCCGCTTTAGACTAAGGAACCTTGGCCGATCGACATGGCTACGAGAAAGAGAGAGCTTTGACGATTAGGGTTACCAATTCGATCTAATCTTATTTTAGCTAAATACTTTTTTCAATGAATGCCATTTTTATTTAGAAAAAAGATTAAGAAAATTTTAATTAATGGATATATTTAGGTATGTATTCTCATGATCACATGTGACTGAGTGCGATACAAAAACTTCAATTAAAAGCTATCATTCTTCATTTTATTCTCAACCTAAGATCCAAATGTTATCTTCAAACAACCGACAATCATGGCTGCGAAAATGGAAAATCGAACATGACATCTTGCATTGAGTCATTGACCATAATAAAATCGAACATGACTCGGTTAGAATTCAGATTTTATAAATTGAACACCAGACTGGTAGTTGAACCACTTTAAATATTTGATAAGAGAACGGTTCAATTCAACCCCCAATACTCAACACCATCGCAGAGCACTGAAACCTGATCAAGAAACTGCCAAAATCCACCAATTGCATCACATCCCAAGAATTCTACGGATTATACATTATTAAACTGAGAGGACGACAGAGGAGTGGTCGTTGAGGGCGGCATTGGAGTATGTGGGCCCCGCCATCTGTCTCTCCGGCCGCCATTGAAGATGAGGTGTGGCGGTGGCAGAGCCATGACATCTTGCTGAACTGAACATAACATCATATCCAAATACAGACAAACGAATCGCATCCACTTCTTTTGGAAAAACAAGAACCGAAAGCAAGCAACTCCCACACCCAAAAGACGAATCTGTCCTTCCAATTCACCACACCGAGCAAGGGGCAGCGTCGTCCTTTCAGTCTGGTCCTCCCAGCCTCAACACAATGGTTTTAATGGGGGGAGGAGACAGAATATACACACCGATACTTACACCTACCCTTACATTTTCTATAAATTTGACATTTTGGGTTTGACGATTAGGTGGGTTGTTTTGTGGTATCGTTTGCGACCCTTTTCTCTTGCTTCGGAACCGGAGGAGATTCTGGCTCATCCCTCTGTGTATGTGCCTCTTCTTCTACTTCTTCTTAACTTTTCCCTCACGCTTCAACTGTATTGTTTTCGTAATTATTGTTTCTGTTTCTTGTTGGTTGTGATTTTGGGCGTTTTTGTCTCTCTGAGCTTTTGAGGGCTTCGTTTTGTTTATTGTTCTCTATGGGTTTGGAGTTTTTAGAAGTGGGTGGTTGTTTAAATGCTACAATTTGTCATTTCTAACTCTAATTGCATGTTCAATTTTGCATTTTTTTAATGATATATATCTGTTATTATCAATATTCAATGGTGCTGCTGATGTTTGGATGAAACCAACTGTGGTTGGATTAATTAATGAAATAAGAAAAATTGGTAGAAAAAGAATTAGAACAAGGTTGGGAGAGTATTTGGATTATCTGTTGGTGTACCCTTGTAGTCAAATATGTATTCAGAAGTTGCATACTGAAAACGAGCCCCATCCTTTGTAAATGTGATCAACTAGAGTACTAGACTCTAGGCCGATTGCTTCCTCAGAATCTGTGATCCCCGGTGGAGGAGCACTCACGTCTGAGTTAATAAACTCTCTGGTTCTGTTGCATACTTGCATATCATATTGTTGGGCATTGCCTATTACGAGGTATCTGAGAAAAGTTCTATTGTAGGACCTTCCAAAATGACAGTAACAACTTACAATTTACAAGCAGCTACTGCTCTGTTCTAGACTAAATAAACGAGTTTTGTACACCCTTGAGTTTTTAGTGTTTTTTTAGTGTTACTGATTTGGCCAGGTGGATCAGATAAAATTGTAATTAGTAAATGTTTGTTAATTTTATTCAATGATTCACTGAAGTCAAATCAAGTGTATGAAATTAGAGTTTTGGAAATGTTGGGGAATCCTAGAGGAGTTATTTGAATACAATTTCATGTAATCATGAGGAAACTCTGTGTTTGTCTTTCCACTCTACAATATGATAATAGTTTGAGTAGGTCTGGATGTCTCTTGGAACTACAGTTTTAGCCTCTGAGCTCTGATTTTGTTTGCAAGGACAACCAGGACCTAATGCAATCTCTACTTAATGAAATTAAACAATTTTGTTAAATCTTGCCTGATTAAGCAACTCTTAGGCGGGAGGATATCTAAAGGGAATTTCTTGTTAGGAACCTAAGATATGAAATATTTTTGATAAAACTGCATGTTAATTCCCTCAAACTATTTAGGAATATAGAGAAAAAAAAAACTTACCCTATTTGTTTCATAGGTTTCGTTGACTTCAATCTTGCCAGAATCTTAATATTTTACTTGTGCTAGAAAAAAGTACCCATTAATATATCTTGATTTGATGACACAAGAAAAGCCCTATCCATATGACTAATTTGGAATCCATTGGGGGTTAACTGAAGTATGCATGTTCAGAAGTTAGCTTCTTGTGGTAAAGAATACCCTGGCAAACTTGATGTAGTTGTGTAGTATTGTTGCGAAGAAGGAAAAAGTTATTCTCATTGGTTGGGTGACTTTTATGTCAGTTTTTTTAAGCTTCAGTTATATTTTGCAGGTATACATTGATCAGAAACTACCCCACATACAAGTTTTAGAAGTTATAAAATCAAAACTCGCCTACTATTATGGTTAATGACATGGAAGATGATGATTCGTTAACTAAGCCCCTCAGTAGATGGCCTGTATTCTATTATGGGGTTGGCCACATGCTTAATGACATTACCGCTTCTTGTTGGTTTACGTATCTCTTAGTATTCTTGACAGATATCGGATTGACTCCAAGGTATGCATAATGTCTTGATCATTATTCTATTTTACAATACATATGCACATATATTTTTCCTTGATGATCTATTCTTGTTATACTTCAATTACTGTGTATAGAAATATAGAATCCATGCAAAACAAATTTACCCTGTAGTATGAGACAGTATGCACCATAACATGGATATATCTTAATGATCTCATGTATTCATTCCCTTAAATGTTTTTTATTTTATATTTTTCATAATGAGTAATTTCATAGTTTCATTGTTGCTTCATGAATTTATAAATTGAGTTCCCCTATGTTGAAAGGGTGGTTCGGTTTCTCTGACATATGATCAATATTTTGTTGGGATTTATGTGTCTATGAATGCCACAGGGATGCTGCTACTGTTATGCTTTCTGGGCAAATAGCTGATGCACTCGCTGTTATGTTTGTCGGTGAACTGGTATGATTATACCTGAAAGTTGATTTCCCCCTTCATAATTAGTTATTTTGTACCTTGAAAGCCCTTAAATATTATACCTTGTCTGTTGCTTCTTTGGATTTTGGTATGCTGTATTGCATATTGTCTCTCATACATCATGGTTTGCTTATTGATTTTAGTCTATAAAGAACGGTAGTTGAAATCTTTGATCTATTATAGTTTTGGTTGAGGTCTACAAGAATCCGTGATCTACATGGCATGGCCCAATATTTAGGTGCTGTTTAGCTTTTTTGAACATATGATTCTAAAAAAAGAAATACATTCCTTATTCTCTGATATATGGAGAAAGAAAGTACACTGATAATCAGACCTCTGCTGGGTGTGCTTGTTAAGCTTGGTTAAAATCATGAAAAATCAGCATGTATGTGGCAGCATGTATATGGGGAAAGAAAGTACACTGATAATCAGACCTCTGCTGGGTATGCTTGTTAAGCTTGGTCAAAATATGAAAAATCAGCATGTATGTGGATTGATCTTCGCAGACTATTAATTTATCTTACATACGTTGCAATATCTCATAAAAGATGTAAATCACATTAATTATCCATCATGTTAGGTCTCAAATACCCAGTTAACCTCTGCTTGATATGAAAATTTCCAGGAAGTGTAGGAGGTTAGGGAGAGTCAGATGCAGATGTCATCCTAGCTTAAATAGCTATTCAGACTTGATTTACCTCATATATACTGGCAGCATGAAACTATTACAATGATCTGTCCTTTTAATAAAATGTTTGGTTAATGATGTTTAGCTTGTTTTGAGAGGTTGTAGGGCTGTAGAGATTATTAGGATTGTTGGTTGTTTAAATAATATGTTTGTGGGATTAACATGACAGATAGACAGGTTTGGACATTTCAAATTATGGCATGCTGGAGGATCCATTTTGGTAGCTGTTTCATTTTCTTCTGTTTTTGGTGGCTGTGTGCCTTGTAAAGTCTTTGGCTCATCTTCATTAGTATTGGAAACTATTGGATACAGCATGTTTGCAGCAATCTTTAATTTGGGTTGGGCTGCTACTCAAGTTTCACACATGTAATTACCTTAACTTTAATTCTGCTATCTGAATCACATAGAGTATTGTTATTAACGACTTTTGAAGCATATCAAGGAGAAAAAACTAGTTGTTTCCCCTACATTTAAGTGGGTTTCTACTGATTCTAGTTGGTCTACACCTGCTATTGCACTACTGTAGTTACAGAATGAAACATCCCATGAAGATCCATCTAGCTGTCTTTGTTACTGTATATTATCTTTTATAAAAGTAAATGATCCAAAATCCTCATTTTTTAAAACCATTTGAAATGTGTACTGAATTTTAATGTCAGTACAGGATTGCTTTTAATTTTTGGAAAAAAGAAATCTGATTTTCTTCTTTATGGTGGTTCAATTATTGATATTATGGAAATCTCATTTTCTTCTTTATGTGGTTCAGTTGTTGATATTATGGATTTGCCTGAAAAGTTTCAGAAATAATGTTGCAAATGATTAAATGAAATATTTATTTACAGTATCTCATAATGGAGAAGAAAATGGTTTGGTATCTCACTTAAATGGCATATTCAGCCTGAAATTATGTGTCCTTTGTAATTCCCATGTGCGGTCTCCCATCTATTTCAACCCCTCCCCCACACCCCCTTTACTTCTATTTATATTTTTCAAAGCCAATGCATGTAGCATCTAAATAAGGGATAGTAAAAGGGATGGTAGAAATGCATGACAGTATCGGGGAAACACTAAACCCCTCCTCACTCTTCCACCCTCCATAACCCTTCTATTAGCATTGATCTTGAAAGACTTATAATTAACATCATAATCGTTTTTTTTTTCTTCTTTAAGGTCTATGCTGAACTGCATCACACTGAATTCAACAAGCAGAGTAGTGCTGGCTAGCTGTCGGAACGCATTTACAATGGTTTGGTCTTCGCTAAATATTGTTCGAATGCATATTTTTTCTATTATGCTTACACATACTGAAGCTAGTTTATATTCTTTTGTTGAACTAAATATATTTTAGGTTGCCAACCTCAGCCTTTATGCGATAGCTTTTATAGTCTTTGCGGTTCTTAAAGCAAACACTCATGAGGATATTGAGAATCAGGTATGTTCAATTAAAAAGAGTTTCTAGTTTTGAAGTTTAGCATTTCCCCTTATATCTGATTCTTTTAATTTTGTTCGATGAACAGTATCGTTGGATAGCATATCTGTCCATTTTTGTTGGATGCTGCTTTGTGGGCATATTTCATTTTGGAACCAAAGAACCAAGGTGTGTTAGATATACTTGGTCTCTTCTTGTCATGTTCTGATGTCAGTTACTAGACATGATGTATTACAATAGAGTGGCCTAGTGCCGGAGGCTCCCACCATATTTGTGGGGTCTGGAGATAGTCATTTATGTGATATTGAAAAGTATTTGAGAACAAATTACTAATGACATCTCTCCAGGATGTAGAGATGCCAACGACTGCCATCCATTGGGAAATGCAATGGATCTCCTTTTCAGTTGTAGTGTTATTTTTTATTTCTAAAAATTTCTTAACCATACAAAACTATGAAAACGTGGATATCTTACTACATATAGCTTTGTTTAACAATATTCTCATAATCACAAATAATATTTCTTCTTCAAAACAATGTTGGAATTTGAAAAGGATGTGCACCTGGCATTTCTCTAAAATGAGAGAATTTCCCGGTAAGGTGAGAAAGGTAAATATAAGTGTATTTCCAGAGATAATTGATTTCACTTGTCTTCAACTTTATATTTCAAACGGTAAGGTTTGTAGCTTTAATTAAAGCATTTGGTGATAAATTAGCTGGAAAAGTAATGTGATGCTCAGTAGTGATGATCTAATTTGTTTTCTGTTTCAAGTCAACACATATTTGAATGTGCCATTTAATAAAACAGCAGTAACTGATATTATTTTGGTAGCTTATGGAACTTCATATATTTGATAAATACATAACTTTTGTAGGTTAAGAAAAGATGTACAAGGAAATTGTCGTGCACGAATTCCATGGACTTACTGGTTCAAGAGAGTTCTATATTACCAAGTAGCTCTAGCTTATGTGCTCACCAGATTAATTGCCAATGTTTCACAGGTTAGTATACAATCCTTTTCTTGCTTAATTTAATCTTATTGCAGTCTTTTGTTGCCACCCTTGTAGATTCAACCCAGTAATTGCCCAGTTCTTGTGGGACAAGAGGGCTGTATGGGCCCTGGACCTTATATCTTGATCATTAAAGAAGATGATTCACTTTGAAAGAAACAAAACTGTAGGAGAGCCCCTAGTGTATTTGCTTACCATGAACAACATAGGAAGTCTAGAATATAACTTGGTATCTAATCTCTGTGCTTCTTATATAAGTTTCTCTTCCCCTTTCTTAGGCTTATCTTGCGTTCTATGTTATTGATGAAATGCGAATGGCACTATCAGCTAAAGCTTTGGTATGTTTCCAACCTACTCTTCATTGTATTTGTTTTGGTCTTGTAGTTCTTTCATCTTGGATTGATATGCAAGGCTGACTATTTTATCTAATTGGTTTTAGTAGGTTCCTGGCATCATCTACATTTTCAGTTTCATTGTATCCGTCGCTTTACAGGTTCCTGTTCTGAAAATCACTTCTCTGTTTGTGATCTACATTTACATTTTTCATATTTATACCATAACTTCAACTATAACTAATCCACATTGTAGGAGATTCCATGGACGGGCCAACGCCTGAAGGCCTACTATTCCGCTGGATGCATTATCTGGATATTTTGTGGTGCAGGGATCCTTATTTTGCCAATGAACATGAATTCTTTCATGTACTTGATATCAATATTTATGGGTATAGCAAATGCTTTAATGACGGTATGATGCGAAATTCCTTGCTTCAATTTATTTTCTTGTTTGTGAAATTACAGTCAGAAGCATTAGACTTCAATGACATTTAGAGAGAGATACATTAATCCTAACCATGATCTGGCAATTATGTAGTCCAGTTACTGTTTTCTAACCTGGTAATACATAGATGTTATCGTATGATGTTATCAGGAGCCCTTCTTATTTTGTTGGTAATGGTTTGAGTATACTCTGAAGTGAAATAGTACCTACTTGATGACCACTAATATTATTCACAATTGAAGTTATTAATTATTCTGGCATTTTCATGGCATCATGTTTGAACATATTTTGATAGACAAACACTTTCTTATGAAGATGGAGCTGATCATATTTCCAGTGTATGAATTGTTGGAGTATCTACATTCGAATAAAGAAAAGTATATATAGAGCTTGGTTTTAAATCCTCTCATTTCTTCATTCTTTCAACCTTTTCTACAGTTGAATGTTGACAATTTTTTTTAGCACAAGAATTCAGATAATCAATTGCTGAGTTGCATTGGTTCCAACTAGAATCATCAGTCAAAATAAAAATCTCTACTTTTTACCAAGAGATTAAAAATGCTCTTCAATTGACATAAAGGATAAACTAAATATTTTCCGGTACTCTGTTCGAAGTAATTATGTGCACATCTTTATACTATTGTTGTGAATTAGGCATGTGTATCTACAGTGAATTTTATTTTTCTAATGGTTTCTACTATTTATTATTAACAGGTTACTGGAGTAAGTATGCAAAGTGTTCTTGTTGGCACAAATTTGAATGGCTGTGCATTTGTTTGTGGGTCATTGAGCTTTATGGAGAAAATGGCGTGTGGGATTGCAGTGTATGTTCTTCAGTCATATCAAAGTAAGTTGCTTAGCTGCTTATTCGGTGCAAAATGTATTGATCTTATAATTCTTAGTCTGTATCGTTTTTGGTGCAAACATAGGTACATAAAAATATGCATGTATGTGTGTCTATCAGTTGTGTGTGCCCCCCAGTATACACTGTTGATGCCATTATTAAATTAGATTATTCGTGAAACAATCTAATAAGGATTTATCATATCCATGCAAATTATGTTTACTATCCCTCCGTCCCAAAATAAATGTTCTCTTTCAATTTTGTGCAAAGATTAAGGACACTTTACCTCATGTGCCCCCACATGGCTTTGTTGTAACAAACTCAAGTGATTCAAATTAACTTATTTTAGGGACATACGTAACTTTTCATGAAAAAGACACTCATTTTGGGATGGAGTGAGTATTTGATGTGTAAACACTACGACTGTGACAATGTAACTAGATCATCCCTATTACATATAGGTTGCATATTTAACTAGATCATTTAATCCATAATAGGTTACTAATCATGTCCTTTCGGGCTAATGGTGATTCTGACACTTGTAAGTTGTATTTGACCACATAACTTTTTGGTGCAGGAACTTCTCCGATGCTTATGGGAAACAATCCGTTTCATGTCTATATGTCAGTTACCAGATTTGGATTGGGTCTTGTTCCAGCATTGTGTTCACTTGTTGGGTTGGCCGTCACACACACAATGAAACTAGATACTCCTTGTTCGAAACCTTTCACAGAGCCCCTGCTGATATAGTTTTTAAGTAGATCAAATTTCTATAGAATTGTAACATATTAATGGCTGCGCCGTTAGAAGCAAGCAGCCTAACCACACACAGTCTGAAGTCTGAAGTCTGAAGCAAGAGCTATGGAACGAGCAGCACGGTGGCTCATGTAAAGAATGATGAACAAGTTGGCCCAGCTGCAGTAATTGGTCAAATGCTATTCTCACTTCTTTTTTAATTTATTCATTTAGATTCAATGCCTGTATATTGTACCATTCTATGCTCTGATATGGTATACAGATTTATCAAATATCTCGAAATGATAAAGAAGAAATGTTGTTGTAAGTTCCGAATGCAATGCAATTTGATCTCATAGATATAGATGAATGACCCTGACCCTGTCATCAAGAACTGATCCAAAACCATTTTCTGGATTCGGAGTGTTGTTAAAATCGATGTTCTGCCATGTGCTATTTGCTGTACTATTTTACATGAATATGGCAGCAATGCCAAATAAGTTCCAAAAGAAACCATGCATGCTATTCCCTCCATATTGGTTACAAGCGCTAGGTCGGGAACCAAATTAACTCGATGCATGCTAACCTCGAGGCCTTATTAGAGGAAGACATACAAACGTCTTGAGGAGATTGATAGGTCATGCCGCCAACGGCATGAGACATGGCAACAAGCCGTCCAGCGAGGTCCAGTTTGAGTCGGAGCAACTACAAGAAGGCACCTCATAGGTACAAAGCACGATAATTTGATATTGCTGTATTGCGTAACGCTATGACCAAATATAGACGAATCATGTATTAATTGATCAAATATAATTGATTTCATGATTTACATTACTTTCCATTTTATAACAAATAAAAAAATTGACTCAATCAACGTGGATTGACGCAAGTGGTCAGCAGCTTGTTGCTGTTTAAGCAAGGTCTCGAGTTCGAAATCTCGTGTACGCAGAATGCCTGGTTGGGCGACTCACCCACCACAGTTAAGTGTGTCACCCGAGTCGGATCTGGATGTAGTAAAGCTCCGGTGAACCTGATGACACCCTAAAAAAAAAAAATTTGACTCAACAATTTCTGTCAATCCTTTGGGGCTCTTCATTTCTCAAATGATAAAAAACACAAATGTAATGTATTTTGGGACAAATACAAATACTTGGTTGGTAGTGTCTTCTACAATTATTACTCGTGTCGTGGCTCAATAAAAGGAAGAGCCCCGAAACTAATATATTCTCTCCTTCTTTTCCGGCGACGCCACCACCACCGCCAGTACTGACTGTACCGGCAGCCCCCAGGCCCAGCGGCTCTTTTCTATCTCCACCTTCTGCATCCTGTGGCTCTGACCCAAACCATGAAGTGCAGGCCATAGCGGGAATCGAGGGTTTGGCTTGAACTTTCAAATCCCCATTTCTCTGCTTCGATTCACAAAAGCAGCTACATAAAGCTCAGTATGAGTGGGGATCAGGTGTCTTCGAGCACACAGGGAAACCTGGACGAGCAGATTTCACAGCTTATGCAGTGCAAGCCCTTGTCCGAATCCGATGTACTCTCTCTTTCCTCGTCAATTCCCTCTGGATCTGAACTTAATTTTGTTTGGCTCACTTAACTCCATTTTTTTCCGAATTTTGCTTCCATACTTTTGGGTAATAATTGCAGTATGATGAACTTGCAAGTGCAGTTTGTTTCGGATTTCTATTGAAGTTGGGACTTTACTGGTTGGTGTTTGATTGAAAATGTGGAAGGGATTATGAGTTTTGTGACTTTGTCATAGTTTTGGTTTGATCAGTTAACCCAACTATTCTTCTTTTCTAAATTGAACTCCTGTCTTCCTTATTTTTCATAAATTAGTTAGGGTTGCACTTTTCCCAACAAACTCATGGAGGTTGTAACTAGCTTATGTTACAGACATTGTCCAATAGTTCATTATAACTAACTAAACCAAAAAGGAAAGAACACTCATTTTGGGATGGAAAGACTTTGCCTTTGAACTTAAAAGAAGGTAACTTGAGACTAACATTTAGGACCTTCTTGTGTATTTGTGCATTTAAAAGATTTACATTGACATTTATCCTTGATTTAATCCCTTAAGTAGTATTAAACATATTCATACATTTCTGTACTTTTGTTTTCTTGGTGCAAACTTCATCTTGTCTCCTACCTGTTTGACAACTTTGATCAAATATTTAAAATATGTTTTATTTTTTGGTTGATGTAGTGGATGCTTATTATGCTTATTTACTTCAACTAGGATTGTGCTGCGAAAGTGCAAATGATTATATTTTGTCACAAACATGATTTACCGGTCTTCCTTAAGAATTATTGTGTTGTCATCAGTGGATGCTGAGTTCTTTCTCGCGGACACATTATTAGCCAATTAAGGGCATTGGAAATGAGAATGAAGGATTTTGTTTCTCCTTTTTCTTTGTTTTTTTGGTGCAGGTAAGGACTTTATGTGAAAAGGCGAAGGAGATACTTATTGACGAAAGTAATGTTCAGGTACATTTTGCCATTTTGGTAATCATTTCTCTTTCAATTGGTTGGCACAGTTATTCATGTTTTCTTTACTTCGCTTTGCTTGTCAAACTTAAGTACTTCATAGTTCATGGTTGATAGAGTTGTTTTAATTGAAATTCTGGTTGGGATTCTATTTGCAAACTTAATGATGAATGCCAGATCTGATACTCAACTTACAAAATTGTCATATTATATATGTACTCCAAGATAATGTGGAATTGATTAGAAATAGTAGTATTCAGGCGAACAAAATGCTGTTGTAAATTCTTGGATTTTTTGTTTATTTATTTTCTATAAAAGTGGATCTCTTCCTTAACTTGATCCAACTCTTAAAACCCAAATACCAATGGCAACTCATAGTATAAGATTTTAAAACCTTCATGCTGTTGATTTTAATGGTTTTGTCCTATTATCTTCACCAAAATCTGGTTTGTGTGTCTACAATTGTATATATACAGCTTCTACAGTCCTATAATGTTGGAACTTTGTTTTGCTTGTTGTTCTTATGCCATTGGATCAGTTTCTCTGGGTCAAAGCTTCAGTGGGGTTATATAAACTTTTCCTCCTTTGCCTGTTATGCAGCCTGTGAAGAGTCCGGTGACCATCTGTGGCGATATCCATGGTCAATTTCATGACCTTGCAGAACTTTTCCGGATTGGAGGGAAGGTATTTACATAATTTTTTCATGTAGAAGCGTGTTTCCTTTAATGAAGTTGGTGAAGTACCTACTGGTTTGCGAACTGTGGTGGTAACAAGTTTTAAACTTTAATGTAGTGTCTGGCTTAATTTTACGTTTTGTTAGTAATGAGAATCAAGAATGCGAATTTCTCATTGTTTGTGATTGGATTGTGAATATTTGGTTATGAGAATGGCTCTGGAATGAGAATCTCATTCCCATTGCCATTCTTGATTCTCATTCCCATTGGCATTACAAATTGTTTAATCTAAACTCTACCTAAGTTCCTTATTTTTAGAATTGACTATGATTATTTTGAAGAGTTTTCAACATTAACATCGTTTTAGTGTTAGTATATGATCCCTTTTCAAGGACTGCACTTTTTTACTATTTTATTTATTATCAATTGAGGTACACTACATGGGGTAATTCACCCCTTTAAACTCAAAACCCCACCCATACCATTACCATCGGCAATGAGGCTTGAACCTAAGACCTCAAAGGGAATCCAAAGGTTTAAACCGCTTGACCTCAAAGGGCGTTTTCGCTATTTAGATACTTGCAAATGTGATTTTGTTAAATGAAACACTATATGTTACTCATATTCTAGTTTAGGTATTTTGCTGTCGGTATTTTTCTAGATCTTGGGTCTATTTAATTGCTTACAGATGTAAATGTAAATATTTGAGATTGCAGATTTATTCATATGGCATAGTAGTGTCCTTTGCATTGACTATTAATATGGAAAAAGCACTGTAGGGAAATTTTCTGTTTTATTTGTAATTTGTCAACGTACGAATATTGTCCTTTATGAGATGCCTTTGAGCAATGTAAAACCCAAATCAATTGAAAAATATTTGATTTACATCTGGACCTATATTTTCCTTGTGCACTTGTATTTTTACATATACCTTGTAGATATCATTTGATCCATAAGACATTTTTCTGTCATTCTTTTGTGAAGATATCGAACTTATACTTGTGTATTCGTTTTGACTGCAGTGTCCAGATACCAATTACTTGTTTATGGGAGATTATGTGGACCGTGGATATTATTCAGTTGAAACTGTGACGGTAAGTATCTGCTATGTTATATCCATTTTCTCCTACTGTATATTTAACCAAGTACTTTTTTTGGATTAATTTTCTGATATTGAATAGCTATTGTAATTGATTCAGCTTGAAAGTGCGCTATCCACAACGAATCACAATTCTTCGAGGAAATCATGAAAGTCGACAGGTATTCAACGTCTCATCTTTTCCCCTTTTCTTATATGCTTGTTTCGGTAATCTGGAGCAGGGATGGACAACACAGATGTTTTCTTCTAATCTGAATGGTGGGCTCTTTGTAAAGAAGTATTTTCCCTGTATGAGAGTAGTTATTTTTCCTCCACTTCCATACATATGTATCGAATCTCTATTTGTACCCCCGAAGAAGGATTATTTTCCCTGTTCCATACACAGATGCAAACACTCACTTTTTCCTGCTTTCTTGTTGAGCACTTGGGATGAGTTAAAAAGTGGTGTCATTGATAATAATGTTGATGATTTTCTTTAGCAGTGATCTGCGTACTTTGCAAGGATTTAATCCGAGAAAATGGGCTTTGATTAGAAACTGTTTTGACCGACAAGGTTTCTAATCTGCTGGGTATAATTTATTTTTGTCTTTGTGTGTGTTCTTTTCATCTCTACTTTCAGCACTCACCAGCTGAATACTGGTTTACATAATGCCTGGGCATAATTAAATTTATGTCTTTCTGTGTGTTAACTTATCACCTATATATTCTTCTACCATTCCCAAGCTGAATACTCGTTTACATAATCTGCAGATTACTC
The DNA here is from genome assembly GCA_036897565.1 of Pelargonium exstipulatum. Taxonomy (NCBI): domain Eukaryota; kingdom Viridiplantae; phylum Streptophyta; class Magnoliopsida; order Geraniales; family Geraniaceae; genus Pelargonium; species Pelargonium exstipulatum. Next base: position 755 of record JAYMTG010000213.1, on the reverse strand, counting down.
AAGTTTACGGGTTTTATGATGAATGTCTGCGGAAGTAAGTTATTTTCATGCTCTTGGATTTTTGGTGGTTTTGATAAATTTCATATCAATTATCTTTTATTCAGTCAACCAAAAACAATGCTGATTATCTATTTATCTCTCTTTTCTTCCTCTCTTCAAGTCTGCTGTATCATTATGTATTTGTTTTTTTGCCTCGGTACTTGGTTACATAATGTTGTACTATTTCTTGTTGCGTTTTGGATAATTGTAATGATGCTTGGCATGTTAATTTATCTACAGGTATGGCAATGCTAATGTTTGGAAGATTTTTACCGACCTATTCGATTACTTCCCTTTGACAGCATTGGTTAGTAGGGTCATTTTGTGTATATAATTTAACTCACAATAATCATTATTTGTATTGTTAGTTGTGTGTTTAAGTGGGTGATAAAGTCTCACATTGGATAAATATAAAATAGATAGAGCTACATATAATGGTGGAACCGTGGAAGTGAAATCTGACTGACAAAGTTGTCCTTTTAGTTGTGGAAGATCAAGCCGTTATATATATTTTTTACATGGTATTAGAGCGGGTATTGATGAAGGCCCGAGCTCGGTTATGTTGCCTTCTTCTGTGGTCTTTGGCCCATTTATAGAAAGACATCCCTTCATTGGTCCATGTGTCCTGATTGTGCATATGTCGAGTCTACTGATAAAAGAAAATTGTGAAGCTCGCACACGAGGGGGAGAGTTTAAGTGAGTGATGAAGTCTCACA
>JAYMTG010000212.1:0-14929 GCA_036897565.1 Pelargonium exstipulatum | reverse complement strand
TTTGTCCTTTTATCTTTGTTTTTCTTGTCCAAGGAATGTTCACTGATTGGTTTCTTGGAGAACAATGCGTTGCAGAGCAGAGCACACCTCTCTCTGGTTTCTACATAGGAGTAGGAGTGAACCAGAAGTAGAAGCTTTCCATTTTAGGCTGTCCAGGAATGGACAAGTATAATTTTAGAAACAACTGTAATTTCTGGTAAAAAGAGGCAACAACCGAGAGAGACTAGCTAGGGTGAGAGCAAAATTAATGTCAAGAACATGCAGAGGGAAAAGCAACTCCAACCACTATTTTCCCACTTTTAGCCTCTTTGAAATTAATGCCTTCCCTGTTTCTCAGATTTATGTTTTGTCATGTTGCCCATGCAAATGACCATTTCCCCAAGATTCACTCAATTGTGCTGGGGAGAACTTATTGCTTCAGAAACCAGAAGAAACCAAGATAGTTTAGTTCATACCTCATAGAATAACAATTAATGTACAAATTTGTATCTAAAATGTCATGACATAATATGTTACTATGATCATGATCTGTCTACAACATTGTCGGTTACTGATCTTAAACTATAACGTTAGCTGACTCTCCGAAAACTGTATTATAATCTAATGCATTGTCGGACTGGAGCTGATGCGACATTCAGGGATTGCTTGTTTAGGCTTTGTTTGTGAATTCCGACTTGATTTGCACGGTTCTATTGCTACAGTCCTACAAGTACCTGCATATGTAAACAAAAGTTGTGAGAACACTTCAGTATAATGATTTGACAGTACGTGAGGCCCTTGCCCCATAGGCATCATCCATAACGACCCAACAGCCATCAAAGTAAGTTTCTTTATCAGGATCCAATTGAGAAACAGGGGACCACTAACAGATTGATGGGGATGGAGTGTTACATATACCTGATACCAATGATATTCAAATTGATTCTTCATGTTTGTATATGAACTAACAACTGTCATATGTCTATTGGTAAAAATAGTAAAGCCACAATCATGAAGACTATGATCATATCAACGTCCCCTCTTTAAATGTGACCCGTAACCTCTAAAATGGTTGCAGGTAATTTAATTTGCGCTTTATTGAGAGGTAAACTAACAGTGCAATACCTGGTGAGTGGTGACTACTGAACACAGATTGAACCATTGACAGGACTTGTCTCTGAATGTAACTTCACATGACCAGGCTCCTGCAATATCCAATATGCAGACAACAGATATTAAGAGATGCACACGACTGATAAATGTTATATTTGTTAAACTAATATAACGAGATAAGTATTTTTACTCCAACTGATTTATTCTTCATTAATTCTCATGGGCATTATTTTTACAACCTATTATAGTTAAATAAAGTTATTGGTCAGTGTACATGCATGAACAAGGATATGGAGAACAAAAGACTACATTAGACCTGAAAATTTACGAGGTTATCATTATTTTATGTCCCTTTGTTTGTGCAAACCTAAGTTGCTAGTTGATGTCCAGATCTTGAAGATACTAACATCTAAGTAATGTTACACCAGTTATACTTTACATCACAAACCCGTATGCACCTGTTGCATTTGGACAACTTCTTGGGTTGATAAATCTGGTAATAGGGACTGAAATGGTTTGCCAGGATTAAGCATATCTTGATGCTGCTTTAACTGTTTCTCAAACAAGGAAAACTCCTTGGGCTTCTCCCACTGCACATTAATTTTCAAAGGCCTCAATCACAATTTTTGGAAGTAAACAATTAATTAAAAAGGATGACAGAAATATTGTTGAAGGCCAGAAAACAACATACTCTGCTTATCCGTGTGACACAGTTATAATAATACTTGTCTCCATCGGGGCAAGTGTGTTCACTCCAATCACACTCAGGTGGCTCTGATGTCTGGGGACTTGCAGGTACGGCAGGCAAGGGGCTTGCAACTGCCTGTGGAGTGCTTCCATTTTGTGGGGACTGCAAGGAAACATATAAACTCCAAAACTCAGTAAGCAGAACAAACCAGGTAAAAGAATGCAGAAAAGGTACAAAGTGGAATTAACTGAACACATACATTTTAGGGTGCAACTTGGTTTATTCAGAAACTAGGAACTAAGTCAATAACCTTAAGTCCTGCTTCTCTAGGAAAATCAAGTTGCACCACAGAATACGTTCTTGTGGAAAAAGTCTACGTTGTATGAAATTATTTTCAAGTTCCAACTGAAAAATAAATTCTCACTGATGTAAGACTTGGTGCCATTCAAAGGATTGAACCCTAAACTCAAACTCCAAGGTGAAATGAGGTGTATCAAAAGTCAATCCCCAAAATAACATGAGGATGATCCCATATGTCCTGCTAGTGAAACAACCTAAGCATGCCTTAAGTTTCTTCAAAACTCAATAAAATGTGATCCTTGCAGTACCTCCTGCTTGGTATTTTGCATAATCTGCTGCTGATCTGAATTTTGAGTGGATGATCTCATACGTAACTGCTTCTGCATCTCAGAGTCTGTCTGTTGTGATGATTGAGAACCTTTGTATTGAGTTTGTGACTGTTGTAAAGGCATCTGAGAGATTTGAGGAGCTAACTGATGGGGCTGAGCTAGCTGATGGGGCTGAGATAATTGATGGGGCTGAGCTAACTGATGAGGCTGAGACATTTGTGGTGCGAAAACAGGAAATGCATTTTCCTGATTCGGCATTTGGGTAACAGTTTGTAAGTTTGGACTTGTATAATTCTGTTGCTCAGAATAAGTAGCATTAGGTAGGATACGCCCACCAGAGGAATCACCAAGACAGGAAGCTGACCTGAACAAGTTAAAAGCAGAACATAAAAAATCCAAGCAAAAAGGAAACAAACACGAATGAGCAGAAAGAAAAGGGATATAAAAATATACCTAAAGCTTGGTTCTTGAGAACGGGGAGCAAGGTTTGGTCCACCCAATGGATAATTGCCCCTATTGAGAGAGAGCATATGGAAAGTATTAGCAAAGACTGTATCCATCCAGAGAGCAGTAAATCTCTTACAGTATATCAACTTAATTACTAGGAAAGCCTCTTCATGGCTATTATTTACTAGCGTACTAATATTTCTGTCAAAACATCAGAAAATATCTATCGGTCCTTAAAGATACAAGGGCAAAGGAAATCGGTAAGGAAGCAAAACCTCAACTCTCCAGTCCTGGGTTTCTTAGGATCCGCAAAACGAACAATCAAAGGCTGATCACAACCCTTAAACAAGAAAAGGTGAAAAATCAAAAGATGCCTTCACTCTCCACTGAAAAAGTGATAAATAATCTTAACTCAAAAGTAATAGATAAATTTACCCTCATCGTGAAGGTCCCATTTAACGCATTGATTGCAGCTATAGCCATTTCTCTAAGAGAGTATTTCACAAATGCACATCCTTCAAAACAGCAGTAACTATATAAGTAGTATGTGATATAACTTAGAAGCATATTTAACTTTATGCTTCCTTTGGAGAATTATAAAAAAATCTGTTTGTATGACTACATGAATAACAAGGAGGTGCTACTGGCAGAGATCTTGGAATTATGACAAACCAATTAATGCATCACTGTGGCCAGGTAAAGGAACTAACACTTTCACCTTTTTGTTTCTTCATTCACCCTCAAAGTTAATCATGATGAACAAACCAAAAAGGACATGATTACTAGAGTGATTGTATTGTGTTAAGAGTTGCAGATAAATTACATCTCAGAATGTCCATTTTGTACATATCTATTCAAGTATGAATCACAGATAATATCATAAACAGAAGAAGTACCACGACTTAGCTTCTGATCATCACGCACGATGAAGACATCTTCAATAAAACCAAATTGAGAAAATATCTGATACAGAAAACATCCATAAATTATAACCTCGGAAAAGAACCAAGGAAAATAACACGATAATAATCCCAACTGATATAGGCAAGAGTGATATCTTTATCACAAGTGTGACGCATGTTAAATTCATTGTCATTCATAATTATTAGCTCCTTGAATAGTTATAAAAAGGGCCAATACACCCAATGAAATTCATGGAGAATTTGCACTAAAACCATTATTATTTACAGGCTTACAGCAATATAGAAACATTCATGAATTTGAACAGTGACTTGTATTCTAGATGAAAACAAAACATACTTCCTCAAGGTCATTATTCAAAGCTTGTCTGTGCACATTGCCAACATACAATTTGTCCATAGCTCCACCTATTTAGAAAAAGAAGATAAATAGATATACTGGGGAAAAAAAAAAGCAGAAAAGAAAACACAAGAGAATGAATACTCGTAAAATTGCTTCCATTGCCACCCCCTTCCGGGCGCGACCAATTTGCTACAAAGAAACAAATTTGGATGTGAGAATAGAGAAGCATGTGAGAAAAAACAACACATGAAAGAACAATAATCTCAGTCAAAAGGGAATACTATAAACAAATAAAAAGCGCATTCTTGTATCAAGCATGTTAATATCCATGACATATCAAACTAGACTAGACTATATTGTTCCTAACTAGACTAAAGAAATTCCTTTGCATGCACAAGTGAAAATTTCATCTCATGATGCATCCTAAAGCAAGTTGTAGTAGAGAGAGGAGTAATAGTAGAGAGAGAGAGAGAGAGAGGTAATAGTATAAAGGAAATTGGGTCACACGTTCACATGCTCGAAATGGGCTAAAACTTAGCTGACACACACAAACAGGCTAGCAGCCAAAACTCATAGCCATTGGCCAAGATGCATGTTGTTCTAGGCCATTTTGAGGCCGTTTTATAGGGTGTTTTGGATTTTTATGTGTTGTTTGTAGAAAAACAGATCACATACCTGTTAAGCTGAAGAGTGCTTAAGGGGTGGAAATGAATGCGATTTACGAACAAGTTACGCATTCGAGTATGGAATTTTCAATTTTAATACCTAAACTGACGTGTCAAGTACTTGCTTGATTTGTCAGTCTGTGTATAAAATTGCCTAATTGAAAAATATGATCGTGATTTTTATGCTAGCTTAAATATCACGATTTGAAGGTTAGAAATGTTGGTTTTATGTCGTCATGTTTTTACCTATTGGTATGCTGCTTTTGGGCCTAAAAAAGAAATGAATGACTTATTATGACGATAAAAAAAAATTTGAAATTGGGAAATTTTAGCTCATATCATCGTGTTTTAATCTAAGCATCGCGGGGCAATGCTATGGGGTTGAAGAATGATTAAAGATTACGACGATATGAATTTTAGAATGTTTCATGTCGATTAAAAAGTTTTTAGGAACTTTGAAGTTGTTTTTTTTTTTGATTATATCGCCGTGTTTTTACCTAAACATTACTTGGGCAATGCTATGGATTTGAAACTACAATGATATAATATTTTTTGTATTAATCGATATGATTTTTGACAGCTAAAGAAAGGGTTTATTCATGGGCTTAAAATAATGAATTATGTGCCATGATCCGGAAAATTTATCAATATTGACAAAAAGAAATCGTCTATTTATTGTATAGGTAAGGATGGGTTGTTTTGACAGTCGTGACGCGGTAACGTGTATCATTGTGGCCTATCTTTAACAATCTCTCCGCGTGTCGTGCGTTTATGCGTGTCGAATCGCGGGAGTAGGTCAGATACTTATCAGACAGCGGGATTCCTTTTGTCATACCATTATGGCGAAAGGATACACTCACCTACGAGTGTGAAAGCAAAATCCTTTTTATTTTCCAGTATAAATTCTCATGCGGTCTTAGGCCTATAAAAGGGTGGTATTGTTTAGCGACTGTTTTACGTATGTGTGGTATAAAACACACGCAACAAGCGATGTGATTTATTTGTCATATCTTTCATACAGCATAACTGACAAGTTGACCAATACTTAAAGTACTTACATTATCTTGAAGCGTACATACTATCCCTTTTTGAACCTAATTTCCTATGTGACTTCTTTCAATATTAGGCAGTACTCTTTTTTTTTGTTTTTGTTTAAATTTTTACCCTGCTTAATATTGATGATTCTCTCAATCTGTAGCATAATATGATGGGACACTCTTTAATTTACATATCACACTACTATGAGTTTTTATGTCAAAATTAAAGTTCCGTTATGTCGCGAGATGCGGCACTAACGTCATCTTTTAATCTTTCTATTTCCTCAGGTGTTAATCTGTGTAATTGCACAACCGGTGTTTTATAGATGTTTGGTACGAATCCTAACGCATTTGTATCATATGACTGAGAACGTGTAGAAGGCCCTGATTTGGCTGAGACACGGTCAGATCGTTTCCCTGTTGGGAGGGAAGTGGGACGCTGAATTCTTGCCCCGGTCCTTCGTACTTCTAATTCCCTATCTTGTGATTGAGATGTTTGTTGCGTATCAATGAGTCCTGAGTCAGGTGGAGTTTCGAATTGATTTTGAGCATTTTGATGTTCATTTTCAGGTGAGTTTTCAGGAATTACGTGTTCTCTGAATGAGTCGGGTGTGTCGAAAAATATGTCATCATATAGATCTTCGTTATCTCCAAGAGTATAGGTCGTCTCTTGGGAATCCTGAGACTCTAGAGTGACTTTCTTTCTTGTAGATCTTCTTAATGGTTCCCTAGGATTTGTGTCATTCTGTGCCCCAGCTGATGTAGATGCTAAGGGTCTTGCGAGTGTTGAGCCTTGTTCAACACGGTTGTCGAGTAACGTACGTTCATTGTGCTCTGCCCGTGCAGCAGCACGCTGATCTCGCGCCGACTTCGTTACTTCCTTAAAAACTGCCTGAGATGCTTTCTTAAAATCATTTCGGTTGATTACTATCTCTAGATCGTTATCTGGATCAGAATCAGGTGGTTCGTCGGTTCCGATTTCCTCGTTTTCAAAGTCGTCTTGTTCGTCAGTGAGAAATTCCTTTATTCGTTGTTCGAGAGTACGTGGATCAAGACTGGACTTGAGGCAGGTTTCATCTCGTAGTTTTTCCAAGTTATCTTGTGTGATAAATAGAGTCAATTGACGAATATTGGCTACTCTGTCGATGTCGGAATCGTCGGTTGGCTTCAGTAAGTAACAGTTGTGACCGTTTCGTTGGACTACGATAAAAGGTCCTGTTTTCTTCTGATATAGTTTTCCTGAGGTTTTCTTTATAGCTGACGATAGCTTGTGATTCGTCATTAGGACCCAGTCTCCTGGTTTGAAGAATGTCGGATCTGGGTGTGATTTATTGAAGGCATGTTCTTCTTCAATTCTTTTGAGTCTTCGTTTCTCTCTGATGAACGTTTCAATAAGTTGTCGCGGTGTCATTTCCTCAATTTTCAACGCATTCTGCTCAACTGTGTATACTGCCTTTTTTGCCAAGGAATCCGCAATTATGTTCGTAAATTCATGTTTTCTTGCAAAGACGTGAATGAATTCCACCTTTTCGAATTCTTTCTGCAATTCGAGGATTTCCTTGAATAGATGTTCATGGTGGACAGGCTTATTTCGTGAATTTTTCCAGTTATTTGCTTTCCAAATCGAGCAAGAATTGTTAAGTGATGTTATCGCATAATTTGAGTCACTGAGTAGTTTGACTTTCTTGATATCATTTTCCTTGAGGACTTCCAATGCAGTTTTAATTGCGATTAGCTCCGCCAGGTTGTTTGAGATCGTATATTCCGCGCTTGTGATACGTTCAGAGATGTTTAGGATGGATTCAGGTGCAAAACATATGCCAATTCCTGCAATCGCGTTGGGGTCACCATTCTTGGAGCATGCGCCGTCTGCCGTGACACGTACGTAACCATCCATGTCGAAAATGAGGTCAATGTCTGGGTTTAGTTCTTGTTCCAGGCATCTTTGTGTAGTGACGGACGGAAGTTCGCATTTCGCCATTTTTTCGCGAAGTTTCTTGAGCTCTTTCTTGAAATTGAACTTTGTGCATTCGGTAGGAACTTGTAGACTGATGGAGTCAGCTATGCCCCATGCCTCATTGGGTTTGAATCCAAATGATGTTGGTGTGTTGTTCAGTTCATTTTCAATGTCGTAGATAACGTCTTGCCATCCAAGATGTGAACGCGATGGATCGTATGTTTCATTGATTTTTACTCGGATTTTATCACCAATACAACGCATTGTGCGCTCCACGGATGAAGATTGTGGATTGTGCGGGCTGGTATGAGCCGCTTGGATATTGTGAGTATCGAGTAATGTGTACCAAGAATTAGAGATGAATTGCGCACCGTTGTCCGTAATGATCTTCTTTATTCGGACTTTATGACTCTCGATGTTATGAATTATAGTCATCATTTGCTGGCATACTGATTTCATCTGAATATCCAGTAAGGTTCTTAACCATGTTCGACCCGTGAAGACATCTTTTACGACTAGTAGGTATTTATGATCCTTTCTTAACGCCGGTAGAGGTCCATACAAATCTGCTGATAGTACGTCACCGAGTGAGTATGCCTCTATATGCGCGTATTCAATGGTTTTGTGATTTGCATAATTTTTGTTGACTTTGCATATAATGCATATGTTACATATTTCGCGGATGTACGCCAAGGAGTTGTTATGATAAAACATTCGTCGAAATATTACGTCAAGTTTGTTGTACCCAACGTGTCCATATGCGCAATGCAAAAAATCTACAGTGTCGTAAAATAGCTCATCTGGTAGACATGTCACTTTTGAACCATTCTCTAACTTTCTGAGGAGGATCTTTTCTCCTTTCTTGTCCCTATATAGCTCAAACTTTGTCATCTTTTTCTTCTGAGCATCCCTTTGTTTCTTACTATTCGCGGGGATCTGTTCCTCGAGAACCTCAATGAGCTTCATGCACGTCTCGTCTTTCCTCTGATATTGTGAAATATTCTGAAGACGGTGATATAGCTCTGGGATGTTTTCATCTAAGAATTTGACTTCAAATGGTTCAACGTTGGTCTTAAATTCATCTATGTTATTGATGTCTGGCTCAAGTACCGGGGGCTTTGGATCTTCCAGCACTTCTACATTCTGTATCTCTAATTCAGGAGCTTTTACTTTGTACAGTGCCTTATTAGAAAAACTCATATCATATCGTAAATCATAACAGTTCAATACTGTAATCCAATGAGCTGCTTTCCGGTGGGTTTGAGCGATTTCACGGAATCGATTGACTATAGGTAGAAGGTTCGATCTTACATGGGTGAGTCGTCCATGTAGCCACATCTGTAGCTTTTGTACACACTTGACTAGACACATAATCTCACGATCGAAAAGTGTGAAATTTTTCTGATGTTCCTTAAACGCAATCGAAATGAACATGATGATTCGTTTTTCTTCATTCACCATATGAAATAGAACTCCATTCATTGCATCTGGGGAAAGTTGTGTGTCTAAGTAAAGATCGCCTTCTTTCGGAGCCTGCTGTAACTTAAAATCTTTCCTAAATTCCTCTTTCAATTTCTCAAAAGCACGCTGTTGTATTTCCGTCCACTCAACGGGTACGTCGCCTTTGGTTAATTCGTATATCGGGTTGACAATTTGAGAATACTCTGGGATAAAGTCTCTATATAGTCCGGTGTTACCGACTAACGCTAAAATGTCATTCTTCTTTGATAATGAAAATTTTCCACGCTTTGTATGCTTTTTCTCAAATTCTTCGAGTTTCCTAATCTTATCGCTCTGTTTTCCAATCCCTTTATCAGAAATCACAAAGCCAAGATGATCTGCGCGGTTTTTGAAAAACTGCGTCTTAGTCGGATTTAACTTCAATCCATGTGCTCTTATCAACGTGAAAACCTTTATAATTCTCGCGAGAGTCTCTTCAAATGTCGTTCCAGATATTTTAATGTCATCTACGTACTTCGTAATACCATCCTCATTACCAATCACTTGGTTAATCATGTTCACGAACTCTCCTGATGATATCTTTAGACCATAGGGTAGCCGAGTAAATTCGTAAACTTGCCCCTCAACTTGGAAGGCGGTGTACTTTCGCGATTCCTCATCAAGTTCAAGTTGCCAAAACCCAGCAGTAAAATCAAGAGTGCAAAAGAACTTATCTCCTGGATTGTCGTATAACATACTAGAGATCGTATTCGGTTCAGTAAGGACATTCATGAGGAATTTGTTAAGTTCATCAGCATCAAGGCATAATCTTATATCTCCATTTTTCTTAATGACGGGTGCTATGGTGTTGATATAGCATGAGTGCGAATAACGGATGATTCCTAACATGAGCATTTTCGTAATTGCTTTTCTTATTGCAGGCAAAAGCTTTTTACTAGGACGAAATTTTTCACCTCTCCATTTCTTTTGGTGTTCGTCTCCTTCAATAAAATTGAAATGAACTTGGTGTCCAGTATATTTTCCAGGATTCATGTCGAAGATATCCCAGAACCGAGTTAATTCTGCTTTTGCTAGACACATTTGCCATTCTGTAATGAATCCGTTTGCAATTGCCTCTTCTAGGTCTTTCTGCAGATTTTCTAAGTACGTATTCTTGGCAAATTGTCGTTCATCGTGTATTTCTTGCTCAGTTAAGGAATACACAGTCTCTGATGGATTGTCATAGTAGGTATCGAAATCATAATCTCCATCTTCGCAATCCATTGCGAATACCGTTAGTGCACTTTGAAACTCGTCAGGATGTAGGAATGGAACTACGAAGCTATTGCAAAATGGTGGTTCGCATCTTGCAAGTCGGTTATGTATTTCTAACGTCATTCGTAGGTAATCCATGGAGATTCTTCCCATGATGAAGGTTTGTCCAGGAGCATCGATGATGTAGAAGGGGACCTTGATCTGTTGTGTCCCAATTAGCATTCGAATTTCGACAATGTGGGTCGTTGATTGGATCAGCGAATTGTCGGCTAATTTGAGCGTGACCTTTTTCTTCAATTTGATGAATTTTACCCATTGTGGTGCCTCGTCGAGGAATGTTCTTATCAGAGCTCGAGAGAGGACGTTAGGAAGTGCCCCAGAATCCAATTGTAGTGCAACTCTCCTATTTCCAACCATTATGAGTATCGTGCACATTGGATCATTGGTTTTCTGAGTCACTATTTGGGCTGTGGTTGAAGGGTCAGCAGGTTCTTCGCTACTGAAGTAGGTGTTATCAATTGCATCGATCGACTCAAGTCCTTTATTTTTGGGTTTTTGTATTTTTTCGGAGTTGTAGTCGATCTGTAACTGTGGCCATTGATTGATCCTTTCAATCAATATTTCACCGAGGTCCTGTGGTGTTAGTTCCGATGCTGATTTGATCTCTTTGCATTGGAGTGTATCACTGTCTGATTCATCAGGGATATTATTGGTTACTATCGCTTGAAAACATTTAATGTCTTCTTCAGACTGGAAGTTGATAGTTTCGATGTGTGCCAATTGTGGTGTCCTGAGTTTTCGTTTTGCTAGTTCGATCTTGGCAATTTCCGAGAAGATTGCATCTCTCGTGTCATAGTACTCAATATTTGCCATGAAATATCTGTTCATTGCTGTATTCAGATGGAATTTTTGTTCAATCGGTCGAAGTTCCTGATGTGCCCCAATCGTAGGTCTCAATACGGTTTTGTCTCCTATCAAAACGGTTTCCGTATATAAGAATCTCATCGCTGGGTTTTTCAAAAACGTAACTCTTGGACTGTTGGCTACACGTATGTATATGTTCTTGATATCCTTGTATCGGTTCAACTTTATATCCAGCTCTCCTTCTATCCGTGGTTTCATCACAGGAAATAGTAGCATGATACTTTCTGCATCTTTGTCGAGTAGTGCATCTACTATTGTATGTAGTTGGTGTTCAATTACCGCATACGGTTTCCGTGAATAGTTGAATTCTAACATTCCTGCTGATAAGATGTAGTTTGAGTTTCTTGGGAATTTTGCTCTTCCAATTCTGATGATGAGTTCTTCCAGAGATAGTTGGTCTCGTAGATATTCTGGAAGTTCCGTATCTGGGGTGATCTCGCCTTTTGCCATATAATGGGATAATCCGTCGCCGACCCAGATGTATGTCTTCGTTAATTTTTCAATCGGGGCTCTGAAGTCACTAGGAGTTGCCCCTTGGCTACCTAGTGGCTTTCGTTTCCCGCTGTTGAGCATTGAGCTTCGTCAGATTCTGATGGTATGTTCATCATTAACGATTGGAGTGCAGCTGTGAAACTCTCTCTTTCTATTTCTGATTCCGTGTCTTCGAATATGGTGTTGAGTAGGTTACACATCGCTACTTGGTCAGTTAGATCATCCTGATGGGTATCGATGACAACATATTCGTTCAATTCTGGATCAAATTGTACGGTTTGGACAGGAGCTGCTGGAGTAGTTGTAGGAGTCTTTGGTCTAAATTTGTTCATGGTTACATTGCCGCTTTTATCGATATTAAAAAATTTTGGACTCGTATTGGGAGGTGTGAAGGTCGTCGTTGGTTTTGGATGTTGTGGATTTTGAAGTATCGTTTTCTGTTCCGGTTTTTCCATTGTAGGATAAGTCGGTGCAGTTTTGGTTGGTGAGACGTAATTCGATGTTTCAGTTTGCGCAGGGGTACGATTGAAAGTTTTCAAATTAGGTTGTGCCGTTTTTATGAGATTCCATAAAGCGATTAATTGATCGTTCGGTGGAATTGGCAAATTTGGGTTTGATGTTCTTGGCGCTGGTGTTACGGCCTGAGTTTGGGGTGTTTGAGTCGATTTGTTAACATATCGCACACCTTGAGGAACAACCTGGTCTTCGTATCTACGTTTAAACTGACGTCGAAATACTATCGGTACTTCATTATCCGGGTCACGTTGAATTTTAGTCAATTTGGCTAATTTCTCTAAGAATTCCTCCATTGATTGACCGTCCCGAGTCAATCTAACTTGGTAATCCTCTGGAGTTTTGCCTATCAATAGATCAATAATCTCCTCTTCATCCATATGACGATGATGTATGAGAGATCTGGCCCATCTCGACATCTTATTCGCCATATCCTTGAGATCTTCACTATATACAAATTCATAACGACATGCCTTCAGTGCCTCATTCTGAGCTTTACGATCCCAATAGAAATCCAAAAATTTACTTTTCAATTCGAGATACGATTGGACATTTCGGACTGTTTCGAGGAAAGAATTTCTCGTTTTAGTTTGGATCACTCCCTTAAAAGCAAGGATCTTATGGCCTTCAAGGGCGTTTGTTTCCATAAAATAGTTATCAAATTCATCCAGAAATTCGTGAGGAAAATGTAATTGATCGTCAGTAAATGAAATTCCTGCATTCTTTACAGATCCTGCGTCAATTGCGAGCGATTTCGACTTCACTCCTGAAGCATGTGGAGTGTTACGCATGTTTTCTTTAATGGCATTTATCTCTCGCACTAATCTCATACTTCCATCATCACGCTTTCCGTTATCATGGTGAATTTTGTCTATAGTCTTTGAGATTTTCTTAATTTCTGTTGCATTTTCCTTCGTTACATCCGTTGTCTCATCCAATGCAATGTGGGTTGCCTTCAATTTGTCAGTTACTTCATCTATCCATCCTCCTACTTTCATCAAATTCTTATGCGATTCCACTGCTACGTTTGATACTTTATTATTGACGTAGATGGCAGTCTCATTTGCCTTAGTTACGAATTTTGTTAACAAAGCCAATTCCTTTTTCTGATTTGCAAGATTTTGTCTCACTTCAGTCTGAATCATATTATTCCAATTCCAAGTGTTTCTAAAGATTTCATAGACCTTATCGTTGGTGGTATCTCTAAATACTTCAGGGTCAAACGGATATGAATTCTCTCGGGCACCTGATTCTTGGGTACCTATTCCTTCGTCACCTGGTATTAAGTAGATCTCATCATCGGAAGACTGTTCTCTCGCAAAGATTTGGGTATGATCACTAAAGAATGAATGTTCAGAACCTGTGGCTTGTGTTTCTTTATCAGTGGAGACGTTAGGAGCGTTAGAATCGGTGGGTGGATTGGACACACTGGGGTCATTAGGAGCACTGGGATCACTGGGGTTATTAATATTTTGATTTAAATCCGCCATTTTTACGTTAACAGGGGGTGTAGATTTGTGAACTGATCTATCACAATCTACGGGTTGGCGTTTAGATAATTTTTTACTCACTTTACTACGTGTACCTAGAGCTGGGGTGTCCATGGGTTGAGCTGCACTGTTTGGCTGGATCGGATCGGACTGGAGCATTACTGGATCAGATTGAACCGGAACGATATCGAAATAACGTGAGTGCAAGGCGGACACAAATTTGCGAATTTTGAAAAAATTTGCACGAGACAGTAGGCACAAATTACGAGTTTGCGAATGCGGATTCGGATATCGACACGAATTTCAACGGTACTGGCACAAATAATATGATTCCGCACAAAGAATTCGGATATTTGATGAGTCACAGCTTCACACGATGCTGGCGCAAATAATCACGATTCGGCCAAAAGGAATTCAATTATTTGATAATGTCACAGATTTACCCTAACTTCAACGGTACTGGCGCAAATAACGTGATTTTTTGTCAGACACGAATTCGGTATTTGATGAGTCACAGATTTACGATACTGGCGCAAATTACACGATTTCGCACAAAAATTCGGATATTTGATAAGTCACAGATACGATGTTGAAGAATTTTTACAAAATTTTCACGAGTTTGTAAGGTACAAATACGGAAATTTGCAAAAAACTGCGAAGTGTCGAAGTGGTGAATTTTTTAGAAAAATTTCACGAACGCACAATCAGCAAAATACTCGATTCGAATTTGAAAAAATACACGAACATCTATAGAGATTACGTATACTTAGATAGGTACTCAGATAGGTAGGATGCTATATTCGTAATTGCATCAACAGCAGCCAGAGCAAGATGTTACTTTGATGATGAGTCAAAATATACCTACTTATACGAATGCGACGCGAGTAATTCCATCGGGAAATAAAATTAGACTTTAATTCGGCTCCAGGTCCAGGTATTTGAGTTTAATCACTTTTCTCGAAAAAAATATACTTAATCGAATTACTTTCGTTCGAAACATATACGAGTACCTACGTA
>JAYMTG010000211.1:0-14959 GCA_036897565.1 Pelargonium exstipulatum | reverse complement strand
TCAGAACTTGGTTTTTATATACTCTCCTTCCAATAACTTACCTCATATTATTCAACAAACCTGCATGATCTATTTCTAGACTAATGTTCGATCAATTCACAAACAAACAAAATTAAAGAGCCTCAACATAATATTTTACTATATTAGTCCTACACGCTCTTCAGGTGTAGCATTTGGCCAGCAATGAAAAATAGACTAACCCTAAAGAATAGATTCTAAGGAAATGAGCGCATCAACTTAGAAAGGTCCATGGAAGATAATTGCGGCCATCAGCTTCATGATCTCATGTGATGCCACCATTTAAGTTTATGCAACTATGAGGTGTTGTAATGGATGCAATTTATAAATTACATACCCACCATAAAGAAAAAACACTCAAAATCTCATGATTTTTTTTCTTCCCATAAAGCCATAAACAGAGTAACTGAATAAAGTGCCAATGGGTTTAAAGAATGGCTCAGAATCACGCGCAACTTACTTGCAAACATGTGTTCTAGCAGTTATCATCTCAGCATGATTCAGTGGCATCCTAGTGCGATCTGCAGAGATTAAAAATTTGTTATGTTTAAATCAGACATGCTGTCATGAAGATTTGATAAACAAAAGAAAATAATATTCCATTAAAGCACATTCTAAAACACACAGCTGAGATAAATGAGTGATCTCAAATGAGGGAAACCATATCTGATTAATATACTTTTAGCGTATAGTCACAACTCTGGAGCACCAACAGGCAACAGCCATAAGCTCAAGTCTCAAAGTAAAAAAACATGTGCAATTGATGTAACAAGAATTTTCAACTTACCAATTTCTCTATTGTCCAACTTTGCAACCCATTCAGAAATGACATCCTGTAATGTTCTTCCCATCTGTCTAATACACCTTTCTGTGATCTACAGAAACCACTATGATGTGAATCATATGAAACATAATTTTTAGCAACCAATGATAAGAAACTAGCTTGGCAAGAATTAAACTGACATACATCTTGCTCATGCCGGTTACTTTCATGCGCTGAAGGAGGAACCCTTGTGATTACTCGCTCCGCAATCTACACAGCATAAATCAATCATAAAACACAATGAACTCCATAATTGTATAATAAGATACGCGCAATTACAGGTAGTGGGAGACAGACTGCCAGTGCTCAAATATCAGAATTCAGATGACCATTCACCTAATACAATGAATTTGCGGCAGCGTAAATTGGCTTCTCATAAAGATGAGATAATTTCTTTGAATAAGTATGCCATCATCATTTCAATCATTTTGTTGATGCGTTTTTTAGAACTGCAAGAGGCAGAGCTTTTTTGGCGCAACGATATGGTTGCTGCCTTGTGACCTTTAGGTCACCGGTCTTAGTCAGAGAAGATAACCTCTCTACGAAAGCAAGGGTAAGCTTGCATAAATAATTGACTCTTCCTAGTCCTCACAATGTTAGGAGCCTCGCACTGGGCCACCCTTTACTGCTTTGAATTGCAATTTGCTAGTTTGAAATACTAAACCGAAAAATGAGTTTACTGGGTTGGTCGGACAAGTTGGTGATCTGACCAAACTGTTTAATTGATTGCCATGCAACATATTCACTAATTTGTAAATATGAAACTTGTTATAAATGTGAGAGATATAGATAGAAAGACTGTTAATGGCAACAAGAAATGATTTTGCAAGGGATAAACCATTACATTCCTATCATTTGGAGAATGTTTCAAAGCAGCATTTTACTAGATGGCTGTAATTCTATACATTCTCAAAGATGCATAACAAGGAGTCCCCTATCCAATCAAGGAATTGGCAACATTATGTTTTACCTGATTCAATAACCCAAATAGATGACAGAATCAAGACAGCTGTAGTCATAAATATACATAGGCTGTCAATCCTACCAAAAAGGATTGTGCGAGTGTGTGTGCATGTCTGAGAGAGAGAGAGAGAGAGAGAGAGAGAGAGTACCGGCTTAAACCTTTCATGACTGCACACGGGATAGGAGTCGCTTGTAGCAACCCTTTGAGCATGCCAATAAGCACCACAATATGCTCTATCACACCCTAAACCTACAAGAGAGAATCAGAAAAAAGGTTGTAAATCTATAATTCCACTTCCGAAATGTTTGAAGTCAAATTAATGTAGTAGCAGTGAACAATCAGAAGCACATTCTAGTTCAAGTCTTCAACTTCGACTATTATATGGTTAGATTTAGTACAATAACATAACCCAGTTGGCTACTGGTAGTCGGTAAACTAGTAGTATATAATCTAAAAGACTACTGGTAGAGCAGAGAGAGAAAATAATAATGCCTAAACCAGCTAGCAAATTCGCATATATACTGAGAACATACATTGTTGTGGTACATTGATATTGGTTCTGGAAGGCATCATTCCTCTACATTCGTGGCATAGTATATGAACAGTATTCTGGTTGCATTGAAATCCACCAAATGCAGTGCCTGGAAATTGAAAATAAATAGTTAAGATAGCACAGGTTAACGGAAAAAGAACACGGATCTGAGACTTGAAGCAGAACAAAGTTCTTAAAGTTGTTAGTTAAACTACAAAGGCAGTAAGTAGCAAATTTTTGGGGGACACCTGCTAACTACTCCCTCTATCCCAAAATGAGTGTCATTTTTCCTTTCTAGTAAGTTAATTATACATGAATTGAAGTTATTTAGAAGTACTTGAGTTTCTTACAACACACACATGGGGGTACATGGGGAAATCCGTAAATGTCCAACACTAACTTACTTCTTTACTTTTACTTTTCCACAAAAGGAATACAAGACGGATTTTGGGACAGAGGGAGTATAACATTTGTTTACAATAATGCAGTCACCAATGAATCAAAACTAGAGGATGTGAAAATAAAAGCTTTGTAGTCTGCGATATTGGAATAGAAGATAGAAAATAACAATGAAGTTCAAAAACAAATAATTGTACCACATTGAGGGCATGGAAGCTCTTCTTCATCACTTTCTTCATCGACTGATGCATGGGCCCTCTTTTGGCCGAGCTGTCTTCCAGCACTAATTATCTAACCAAAGTCAGGGGGTTAAAAACAACCATTTTTAACATAAGCCATAAAACTACATATGACAAATACAACAGCAATCTAACTGCCCAATTAATCTCTTCATATACCAAGTTCAAACACCTAATGTAAGGGTGACAAGGACACAAATTGTGAAGTGGAATACATTGAAGTCATTAGAAACTACTGTTTTTTTTTTTTTTTTGCAATCATGTCCATGACACATGTTGCAAAATTTGAGAAGATACCAAACAAGTATACTATTATTTCTGGTCTTTAAGAATCAGTACATGAAATTCTAATAAACGTGAATGAAATTGTATCCGAAGTAACATGTATGGAACTCCGAACTCATGATGCGTTTACTTGAGTTAGGTGTTCCCGATCTAACTAGTAGAGATGTAGCACAATGGAAACATGACCCTTATCATTTGAAGGATCCACAGAATAATATAGTGATATACAACCAGTAGATATGATTTTATCAACAAATGGAAAACAAGAATTTCCACAGAATATCGTTTCATAATAATATACTACTTACTCGACTAGACTGTATAGACGCATAAGAATCTAGAAGTGCAAGCTCATCAGCAGGACGTTTCAATGAGGAATCCGCTTGCAGTATACCCTAGAGAAATGAATAAATCAATAAAAATAACAAGAAATAAACAAATAACAAGAAGTTCAACATGTATCATGGTACAAAAGAGAACAAAAACCTCAGGAACCATTATCATCATTCATGTCAAGTACAAGGAAAGCAGAAGTGTAGGTTGAAATCAAATGATGAATAAATGAATGTCAAATAACCTAAGATTCGCTAAAACAACAGTATGGCTATTATTAAATGCAATTACAAACTAATCCGAGAAAACAAAAGGAGAAAAAAATAGCAATAGCCCATTAATAGCATGTATTAAACTTGATTTTCAATTCATTAATCAATTTTAAAAAGACCTCAAGTGATTAACTCAAATTTCATGTGGTAATTGTGGTTGCAAGTAAATTTGCAGATAAATTTACGAATTTCAATGCTCAGATTGTAACATAACAGACGTATTGATTATTCTATAAATGGTTAACATGAACAATTACCTCCTCAACATTATGCAAAAAGTGGTTTCTTCCAACAGATTGCACAACTGCTCTGCATTGAGGACAGACTATACTTGAACGTTTAGCCTCCGACCTCCTTAGCCACTCTGAAAAGCATCCATTGCTGACGGAAAAAGATGGATGCATTGATTAAATAATCTATTTTACCAAAATGAAATTTTTGCTGTTGAAATAGGAAAAAACATACACACCAGAAGTTATGAAGGCATGGAGCAACCGTAACAACATCATGCCACACATTTAAGCAAATGCTGCATTTTGCATGCTCAACATCTATACAGATCTAGCAAAACCAAACAAAGTTGTACTTAAAGCCTTCTCCTTTCTACAGCCACCATGCCACCATGCCATCAGATATCATTTAGAAGTACAAAAAATAAGTATCGATCATTCACCTTTAATTGTTTATTGCAGGAATCTGGAGCAGGCATAACTTTGAATTTGTAGCACAAACACCCTACAAAAATTAAGAACAAATAAACATTACATGCTGTATTTATCCACCCAATACAACTTCATTTTCATTTTCTAAAGCAAGACTTGAGATATAGTATTTGGTATAAATCCAAATAAATGCTGACCTTCTCTTTTGGGGCCTGGAATAATTTCACTTCCACATTTGATAGCAACTACATCTTCTTTTGGGAGAATGACCTCATCAACAAGTATCGCTTTTGAACTAATCAAAGAACACAACAGCCAACCCCAAAAGACCAAAAGTAAGCAAAAAAAGAACAAAGTCATGAATCGTGGGTTCTTTAAGTAATGCAAATGATCTCCTAAATTAACATCACTTCACTCCACTGATCTCATATATTTGATCAATATAATATGGGCTCTTTAGCTAGCACAATGGTAAGATATATTGATATGCAATTTCTATCGACCAACGATGGCTTCCTCGGTATACATAGTGTCCGATGACAATACTTTGTTCTTACAATTTTATTCATAATATTAAACATAAGTTATGGAATTGACAGATGCTTACTTGTTAGTTGTTACAACCCAAAATAATTTCAAATAAATGCAACCCACCTCTTATTTTGTACCGTAGCAGAATATAGATCGGAGTTTCTTGTGATTTTGCACCATTCCTGTTTATCACCAAAAGGTGTCATCTCTGTGCATATAGTCACCTCATTAGATCTTAGCTCAACATCTGAATATTCCGAGTCTGATGGCACTGGCACAAGGAAAGAATTCAATTAACACTCAAAACTAAAATCTCTACCACTAGAACTATCAGACATAAAAGTGGCTTTGAAATAAACAGCTAACATTTTCAACCATAATCTTGCATCTAATAATCAGATGATAGTTAAAATAATTGAAACTAAGGCCCATATATTACAATTCATAGTTGCAATAGAGATATTAGTTGGTTCAGAATCTTATCACTATTCAAAAATAAAGCAAGGAAAAACACGGGTTGATTATAAATTATAATAGCAATTCACTTGATTTCTACGGTCCTCCCAACCAATAAACTATCAAAATTCTCCTAGAGATTACGGTCCTCAAATGAGCAAACATGTGGGTCCTTCAATTGTTTGGGAAAATTCATATAATTCTCTTGATCAGAAATCTAAACAACAATTAAGTCATATCTTGCTTAGCATTGTAACAGAATTGATTTTTTCCCCTTGAACATAAACCTACATTCTTGAAGAGAATCAAAGACAATCAGTCGGTCACTCCATTTTTGAAACAAACCCAAATGAATGCTAGCAAGTATCATCCAGTCCATATCAACACAAAAGACTGAGAAACACCAATTAGACAGAACTTTCTCTTGATTAATAAGTAACAGTGGGTATTTAATTTATCATTTCAATAACAAGTACTAAAAGAAAAAAAAAAAATCAAACTTTTCCATTATATCTTCAATGCATGCAAAAAAAGGAGAATTTTTTTTTGCTCTTTTTTGTTGTTGTTAGGAGTCAGAAATGAAAATTACCAAGCTTGGCCCAGGTTAAGGTTTCATCTGAAGAGGGTTTAGCGCCCGAACATTCTCCAATTTCCACCATTGTTGATTGTTTCCTTCTGGTTCGCGCTCTTGGAGATGGTATGGGTTTAGGGTTCTACAGTTATGATCACTATCATTTCTCCAGATAGAGAGACTGCTACTACGGATGCTTCTGTGACTTGAGTATTTATTTATTGTGGAAAAGCGTGCGGAGGAAGAAGAAGAAGAAGAAAAAGATCCGACTCCAATCGGGTCTAAGACCCAATTTTGAAGCCCAAAAGAGCAAAACAAATAAAGCCCAAATTGGTCCCATCCCCAATTTAGCCCACAAGACGCCTTTCCTCAGTTTCCTGAATCGTCTCGTTGTGTTGTCGAGTGAAAACAAGGAGAATCGGTAGACGGAGCAGTTTTGCAACTGTTACGAGAAGCGAAGAAGATGAGAAGCTGAGAGAGATCTGATGAAGCAAAACAAAACCCTAAACAACACTGATTGTGACTATCAGTGACAATAAATTGCTGTTTATTTGTGATTCAATCTCTCTTTCTCAAGTGAATTCTGCGGAAAAAAAGCATATCACAGTCAGTAGCAGCAGCCGGAGCTATCGTTTTGGGTATTTTTTTTCTTTAATATATTGCGAAATCGAGGAAGACGAACACGAAGACAAAGGAAATTGGATCGCAAACCCTTTAAGATATTTCGGTAACCCTATTTCTTTTTTCCTTGCATCTTCTTATCAGATTTTGCTTTTATTTGTCATATTTGTACTTCATTTTCTCTCTTTGGTTAGATTTCTACTCAGTTTTTCGTGTTTGTTTTCAATTGTTTCGAAGAAGCAGAACAGTTAACCGTTGATCCAGTCCAGATAGTTTTCAATTTTTTTTTTTTTTTTGGTTATAATCAGATTCAAACTAAAACCACTGGTATTGATGTATTATTAGCTTCGGTTTCTAGGTGATTTTCAATTGAAAATTCAAGATTGTCTTGAATGAGCAATTAAGGTTACTGATGTCCTCGTTTTGCCCTCTCACTTGGTGCAGGGGTAGGGTGAAATGACGAGGTTCCGTGTTGGAGGGAAAGTGGTGGAGCAAGTAGATTTGTTGAGGAAGCGGCACTGGGCATTGCGCTTGTACGTGTGGCCTTTTGCCATTCTCTATTCCCTCTGGCTGACTATCATTGTTCCCAGCATAGACTTTGTAGATGCTGCCATAGTTTTTGGTGGACTTGTAGCTCTTCACATTCTGCTCTGGCTTTTCACAGTTTGGTCAGTTGATTTTGGATGTTTTGTCAAGTACAGTAAGGTGTGCCTTTTGCTATTTGGCTCAGTTTCTTAATGTCACCTTGCCTTTACTTTCTGGTTGATGGCCACTACTGTCCTCCGCAGTATTAAATTACTGGTGCTACTTAATTTCTTTTGTGCAGGCTAAGGATATACATCATGCAGATGCATGCAAAATTACTCCTGCAAAATTTTCTGGTTCCAAAGAAGTTGTGCCACTTCGTTCTCGTATACAAGTTAGTTCTTCCTTAATTTATATTCTTCAATTTATATTTATTCAATTCCTAGAATAATTTGTCTCCGTTATTCTCAAATCATAATTGATAAAGAACTTGTTCCGGAAGTAAACACAACTTTATAACTTACTTTTTTTCTGATGGACCCGGGAAATTGACATTTGGAAAAAGAACGTATTTTTTTTCAGTTTATGCTAGTGATTTATTAGTTGGTAATGGATGTTGAACACTCACAGAACTCAAGAAACACATTACAAATCAAGTAATAGATACAAGGAAAGCATACACACAAACACTCTTGTTGAACTATTATTAAAAAAAAAACAAAAAAAAAACACTCTTGTTGACCTTGACAGCATTTTAAAATATACTTGAGAAGGTGTTTGAGTTTGTTGAATTGGCTAGCACAAATTTGTAACTCAAGCTTTTATTTCTTGAAGACTATTTAGATTGTACTTATCTTGAATACATAAAATGCAACATTAATGATTTTGATTTTTGAGAGTATTGAAGTTGATTTGAAACTGTCAGAAGAAAAGCTGAACGGTGTTTTCCTCCCTTGTCTATGACATGTCCACTTGTGCAGATGACTGGTTCTTCATCCCCAGCAAATGTGGAAGAGATTTATTTTGATTTCAGAAAGCAATGCTTCATCTATTCCCGGGAGAATGGGACCTTTTGCAAGCTTCCTTACCCTACGAAGGAAACATTTGGTTACTACCTCAAAAGTACTGGCCATGGATCTGAACCTAAAGTTGTTGCTGCTACTGAAAAATGGGGACGGAATGTGTGAGTTGTCTTAATGACTGTTCCTCCCCTGTATTTGTTAATATTTATAGATGCTAGCCATTTGGTTTTCCTCTATAATAGCTCTTTCTGTACTTTTTCCCCAACTAGAAAATAGAAGTCTGATAATGATATTGCTTGTAGGTGTTATTAGGGTTTGTCCATATTAAAATATATTATTTTGCATCCTGCATGTGTTGCATCATGTCTGGCTGAAATATAATTTAGGCTTATTGGTTGCCAGTTTATAAATTTTTATTAATGAACTTACCCCCCTCCCACTGTATCCAACTATTATATAGCTTCCTTTAAATAGTTCAATTGAACAAATATTTTATATTTTACATATGTAAGAAAGTGGCTATGATTTACTACCTCCTTTTTGAAATAAGTATCTTTCTACTGTTTCAAGATAAAACTGCACTTGACTCGCATATTGTACCCTTTTTTTGTTCCCAAAAACAATATTTACCACAAGTACTAGAACTAATTAAATTAGTGAGTACACAAACTACTATGTAAGGTTAAATAAGTCATTTTACATGACTTATTAATTTCTAAAATGACACTTATTGTGAAACGGGGGTAGTAAGATTTTTTTGGTGAAGTATTTAGTTCAGTATACTGTACAATTGATAAGAATTCAAGAAGTTTGCTACCTTTTTTAAGACTAGAATTGGTTAAATTAGCTGTATAGTACCCGCAAACCATATAATGTTATATGGTCCAAATCAATAAATTTCATCTTCAAGTCTGTGTTTAAATTATGTACTATATGTGAATTAACCAAGTGGAACTTGTTCTTTGTGAGCATGGTTTCTCAATTGGTCCATGCCTGCATTTTAATTTGGTCTCTTTATGGTCATGTAGATTTGAATATCCACAACCTACCTTTCAGAAATTAATGAAAGAGCACTGCATGGAACCCTTCTTTGTATTCCAGGTTTTGTCCTTTTCCAAAGCTTTCTCCTCTCTTCTGGTTTCTATTTTTCACGATAAAAAGGAGCAACACCAATCTGGGACGAAGGCATCCCTATCAAATCCTATATGGTGGCAGGATGTGATTGTCATGCGGAAGAATCTCAGACACTTTTTGAAATATTGATGTGAAAGTATTGCGTAAAAATACTTTTACCAGTTTCACAAAGGTCTTGTTTACTTCAATCATGTACCGCAATTCCTCAGAGTTGAGGCATTGCCTTTAGCCTTGGGTCACTTTTGTACCTTATAATTCGAGGTAGTTGTGGATTTCATTCTTCACTTATATTTTTCCTCTTGTTGTGTGTAGGTCTTCTGTGTGGGTCTCTGGTGCTTGGATGAATATTGGTATTACAGTCTTTTTACATTATTCATGCTGTTTATGTTTGAGTCAACCATGGCCAAAAGTCGTTTGAAGACTTTAAGTGAACTACGGCGTGTTAGAGTGGATAGCCAGACTCTAATGGTGCATCGGTGTGGGAAGTATGTTTTCTGATTATTAAGCTTCTTTTCAATGGTAAGAAAGGTATTATATATATCTTATGCTCAATGTTGTGCGTTATAGGTGGGTGAAACTCTCTGGTACGGATCTTTTGCCCGGGGATGTTGTCTCCATTGGCCGCTCTTCTGGCCTGAACGGAGAAGATAAGTCCGTCCCAGCAGATATGCTCATACTTGCAGGAAATGCTATAGTGAATGAAGCTATCCTTACAGGCGAGTCCACTCCTCAGTGGAAGGTGGTTCTCTTTCTTGGTTTACTATCAATATTTTCATTGTTAATTGGATTTAATGTGCAAGCTTTTTAAATTCTGATTTAACATGTAATATAACATGTAAGCCATAAGCATTTTAGATTGACTCTGAGAGTCATCCCTATTGCTATTTTCTTCTTTTTTCTAGGACGGGATAGGGAAAAATAGACTATCACTGATGCTCTGGTATTTTGGATGTTGGTCTAACTACAATTTGATATTTTTGTAATTGTTGAATCATCTTTGAAACATATACTACTTAATATTTTCTTTCAGTATCTTTGTTTGCGGTACATTATTTCTCTAAACTCTATTTTACTCACTATCTTTCACGTGCACACACACACACACACACAGAATTTGGCTCTTTGGGAAACCTCACCCCAAATCCTTAAGGCTCTTAGCTAGTTTTATTTGTTACTTAAAAAAATATGCATCTGGGTCTTTAGTTGTCATTTCCTGGATCTCTTTAGCTTATGGATAAGGTTTTGATGGAGAGTGGTGCATTTCAACTTGTGCAAATTTGTAAGATCTGATTGTTTTTCAGGTTGCAATCACGGCTAGGGGAACTGAAGAAAGGTTATCCACTAAGAGAGACAAAAGCCATGTTTTATTTGGTGGTACTAAGATATTACAGCATACTCCAGATAAGGTAGTTATTATTGAATGTCGTTGTTTATACTTTATATTTAAGCTTTTGTGTCCAGATCTCACTCATCCTTTAATTTTTTTTGGCATCAGAACTTCCATCTAAGAACACCTGACGGTGGCTGCTTGGCTATTGTTCTACGAACTGGGTTTGAAACTAGTCAGGGAAAATTGATGCGAACAATATTATTTTCTACAGAGAGGGTAAGACTTTGTATATCCTCATTTGAAAGTTGGCTTGTGCACCTTCATAGGCACTGTGATTTCCTGCTTTTATCTATTATAAATTTCCAATTACTATTATTTTGTAGGTTACTGCTAACAGCTGGGAGAGCGGGCTATTTATTTTATTCTTAGTTGTATTTGCTGTGATAGCTGCTGGTTATGTTCTTAAGAAGGTATATAATTGCTTGCTTACAGTTGACAAAAAATATTAGGAAGTGGACTTAACTATTCCTTATGATAATGACTTATATTTATTAGGGGCTAGAGGACCCAACTAGGAGCAAATACAAGCTTTTCCTAAGTTGTTCGCTTATAATTACTTCTGTGATCCCTCCTGAGCTGCCAATGGAGTTATCCATAGCTGTTAATACATCTCTGATTGCTTTGGCACGGCGTGGAATTTTTTGTACAGAACCTTTTCGTATTCCATTTGCTGGCAAGGTAAGTAGTGCAAACTCAAGAATGTTCCTTTTTTTGTTATCTTGGATTTTGTTCACTATGTTCTGTCTTTAACAATATTCAATTTATTATGGTATTGGGATCTTACAATGCTTGATTATGTCTGTTGTTTTATCTCTCAGGTTGATATATGTTGCTTTGACAAAACTGGAACACTTACATCAGATGACATGGTATGTTGTTTTCAGTCCAGAACATTACGCTCATATGCGTGTTGTCTTTTTTGTCCATTATTTACTTTTTGTATAATTTTACTTTTGCTCGTTTCAGGAATTTTGTGGGGTTGTTGGGTTAACTGAAAGTATGGATTTGGAATCTGATATGTCCAAAGTACCTGACCGCACATTGGAGATTCTGGCTTCTTGTCATGCTTTGGTCTTTGTAGATAACAAGCTGGTAAGTCATTTCTCGCCTTTTTCCTCTTCCTTGATTGATCCATGTCAAGTTGTCTACAACTAATTACTCTGTTTCCCCAAAGGGCATCTCACAACTTGGATAAATTAACATCATTTAATAAAATACCCCTCATCAATATGTGCTTAAAAATAACATCAAATTTTGACCGAAAAGATTCCTGTTTAGAGAGTTCTTCAGTCCCATTATTTTTTTTCGTAAAAACTAATTTTGTATCTTTTTGTTTAAAGCTTTTATTAGTTTTCCGTATGCATTTAATTATCCGTATATTGTTGCAGGTTGGTGATCCTCTTGAGAAGGCTGCACTAAAGGGAATAGACTGGACTTATAAATCTGATGAAAAGGCCATGCCCAAAAAGTAAGATGCTTTTATTTGCTTGTAGACTCTAGTACTGTATGCTGTACACTGGTATCTTGAATTAATTAATTTGCAGTCATTTTTCAACCTACTTATTTTACTCGAGTTGACACGATCCTGACTTTCTGGTCGTGGATGCCAATTTGTGTATCATAGTTTATTTGGTAAGAAGTGATAGTTGTTTTAGCGAAACTAGATTTTCATTTTGGGAGATTCAGAAATGGGAAGTGGATAAAAAATTTAGATAGGCCATAGTATCATTTTTGCTTGAGCTCATCTATGATATTAGAATTACAGGTGAAGAAAAGGAACACGGTGTTTAAGTGTCTATACTTCCCAGGAAACCTCTAATGAGGTTTTTAGAAGTGTTTTGGACATTTATTAAACTTTAAGTTGATTCAGTTGAGAATCCTGCAGTCTTATCTACATCTAAGATTATTTTTTTAAATAGGGGTTATTTTGAACTCAATCTCTCTACTTCTTAGAATCTCAAGGTTGTTTCAAGACATATAGGCACTATTTTATTTTATTTTATTTTCATTTCTTGAATCTAGGTTAACTCAGAAATGCATAAGTACCGCAATCTGATATGCAAGATTTTTGAATCACTGCTCCTTAGGGTCTAGAGGTCTAAGTTACTACAAGTTATAGATATTTTCATTCTTTGTGGTCATCTGACTATTATTATGATTTGCAGGGGAGGAGGTGATGCTGTGCAGATTGTTCAAAGACACCACTTTGCATCCCATTTGAAACGAATGGCAGTAGTTGTCCGTGTTCAAGAGGAATTTTTTGCTTTTGTCAAAGTCCGTTGGTTTCCTATGCACTATTTTGAACTCATTTTTAATGAATTATGCATATAGTGCAAATTGTTTTTCACTTGTTACAGTATACCCGATTGCATTGCGGATATTCTGTTGTGATTTTTTACTTCTAATCTCTGCTGCATTCCACACTCGACATAATACCTTGTTGAATGAGTTTCAAAACTTCATATCTCAACCGTGTCCTGTAAGTATTTTTTGTTGTTGTTGTCTTTCAGGGTGCACCTGAAACCATACAGGATAGACTTACTGATTTGCCGCCATCATATGTTGAAACCTACAAGAAATATACACGTCAAGGTTCTCGAGTTCTGGCTCTTGCTTTCAAGTCTCTTCCAGATATGACAGTAAGAGTTCTGTTTTCTGATTATTATTTGTACTCCTGTAGTCTTACCTGTGATTTGGATTTCAGGACTTATTCTTATCTCTTACCATTATTATGTATGGTAATTATGTAATAACAGTATTAATGATGGGAAAAGAGTCCATGTAGGGATTAAATTCCTTCTCCATTATTTTGTATGGTAATTATGTAATAACAGTACTAATGATGGAAATAGAGTCCATGTAGGCATTAAATTCATTCTCCAGGTTCTCCGTCCTTGCAGTTGTTTGTAGCTTTTAGGCCTTGAATAATATCATATAATTTTGAATAGTTATCTTTTAATTTTTAATTTTTTTAATTTTTTAGTTTTGCACTTCTACAGAATGAAGACTTGCAATATAGTTTATATATATGTATGTTACATGTTTAGTGGTGTTCTTTATTCATGTTATGGCCCAACATTTTTAAGTTTCAACTTGAGGTTGACCTTTGGTCTTTTGGGTAATGGAATCAATATTGCTTATTTAAAATAAAGATGAATATTTGGTTTTGAAATTAAGCTTAACCGTAAGTTTGTGTACAAGTTTGATACTTTGACGAATCTAAAAGGTTTTCAATATCAATTTCAATGGATGCATAAGTGATTGTTTATGTTTAAAAGTTCAAGGACTGCTCAAGATATCCTTCTGCATTCTATCGCCCATTGTATTTTATTTTCAGTCTGTATTCATCTTAAATTTATCTTGTTATCTGTTCATTGCCTGAAGGTTAGCGAAGCTAGAAGCTTGGATAGAGATACGGTGGAGAGTAGTCTTACTTTTGCTGGGTTTGCGGTAATCACTAATGGTCTCAATTTTTGTTGTGCCTTTTACCAATTTTCTTGTAACATTTAATTTTTTACTCTGAAATATCTGATCAGTTTTAATTGCATATTTCAGGTATTTAACTGTCCTATAAGAGCAGATTCAGCAGCTGTTTTGGCTGAACTAAAAGGGTCATCACATGACTTGGTACGCTATATGTTTTTGTATGACCTATTATATGTTGAAACTCTGGCCATGCTTCACCAAACTTTGGTGATGTGTATAGGATCTGAATTCTTGCTTCTTGTGATTCTTGTGTTGTCTGTATCCACTCATCTTCTTAGTTTACTTGTTAGATTTGTGGTTAGCAAGATTATCATTCTGAAGAGACATTGTTTTCTGATTTTATAGGCAATGATTACTGGTGACCAAGCTTTGACAGCTTGCCATGTTGCTGGTCAAGTGAATATTATTTCAAAACCGACACTAATTCTTGGTCCTGCAAGAAACTGTAAAGGGTATGAATGGATATCCCCAGATGAATCTGAGATCATTCCTTACAGGTAAAGTTTCTTGTTACATGTAAAAGCATCTTCCCTATATCCTACCTGATGCCATGTTAATTTTATTTGGGTGATGAAGCAGTGATGCATATTAGCAATTTACTAAGATTTTACTTCTGGATTTTCTTCAAAGTACTCCCTCCGTCCCAAAATGAGTGTCCTGTTTCTATTTTTAGGTTATTATATTATTGTTTTTCTC
>JAYMTG010000210.1:0-14976 GCA_036897565.1 Pelargonium exstipulatum | reverse complement strand
CGTTGCGAGGGGAGAGTGAGAGTGGAGCAGTCTCAGGAATTGAGTGGTGGTGGTGAGAGGAAGAACAGAGGAGGAGGAGGAAGATAAGGCCATGGAAATGACTGTGCCAAAAAGCTCTCTCCTTTATTATGATTGATGGGTTGGGCCTAAAACGAAAGTAGCGGTTAATGGGAAGATGCTATGGTTGGTGCACGTGATACGCACGTGATTGATTCACATCTTATTGACACGTGCGCAGACAACACGTGCATAGAGGTTAAGGCCCAACTCACGTTGTCGGAACGAACTACATGGGCATGATGGGCCTTTTCTTATGATTATTATTACCAAACCAAACCAAACCCAATAGCCGAAAAATCATCAACTCACCACCACTACCTTCCACATTCGTTGTCCCATTTCTGAGACTCAGTGAAAACAAACACAAAGGCAAAGCTTCCCAATTCACGTTTCGATTCCTTAATCTATCTCAATCAACACACGCAATAATTGAATTGTATTGTACCCATTTGGTTATGAACTCCAATTTTGAATCTTGAGGAAAACCCAGAAATCAACCAGAAGAAGATGCACTCCAAGTTCCCAATTACCCACTTGAAGCCATCACCGCCTACTCCATATTCTTTGATTACTTCTCACGGATTTGTCTGCAAGTTCAGCAAGAACTCTCCTGGAGAGCACAAGTTTCGGTTCAAGGTTGTGGGTCAGTCTCCTGGGGATAGATGGAAGTTCAAGGACATCGATGCTAGTGAGCTTTTTCACTCTTTTGATTTACGATTCTGCACTTTGCTCTGTGATTTTTGAAACCTTTTGGCGTGTGGGTATGTTTGTGATTTTCAATCACAAGCTTCTTTACTTGTTGATTTGTTATATTGGTTGCTTAAAAGTTCAGTCTTTTGTGAGCTCCTGCTATAGTTCTTTTCAATTGATTACAAAGATGTTTTCTTGCATGCCTCAAAAGAAGCTATAGTTGAAGTGGAATTTGAAAATAAATTAGTTTGATGGAGTTAAGAAATGCAAACACGGGATTGAGTAAGCATGCCTAAAAGGTAAGATTGTTATGGCTTTGGTTTCCAACTCAACCTTGTATACGAATAAGCTTAATGATCTTGTTCGGCCTGAGCCTTGAACTTCCGAAGGTACTAGCAAAGAAACTATTATTATAGGATGTCCTTATGCAGCTTCATCTTATTTTGAGTGGAGTGATGATAACTTCTAAGACCCTTTTACATTATGTTTTTTTTATTATTATTCTAGCTGAGAAAGTTCAGTTTTTGCATCTTTTTTCTTTCTTGACAGATGCAGTGCAGGAGAAATTTAGTACATGGTTATCAAAGACCCAAAATTTCTTGAATGAGGTGACTTCTCCGCTTGTAAAAACTAGTCCTCGTGGGAGAATTGATCCTGTAAATTCTGTTGATAATGAAGATATGGAGGACATATATCTGGCTGAGCAGACGATAGAGAGTAGAACGCCAAATGGTTTTCTCTCTTTATCTGCTATTGTATCTATTGAGCAATTTAGTAGGTGAGGAAATATCAGAATTTGGTTATTTTGGTTTGATTTTTTTTTTCTTTCCCCTCTGCCATTATATGGTTGGTACTTTAAGTTTAAGGCCTTCTCATCACCTCTATCAAAAAACCTGCTTATAAGATTATAGAGCTAAAAATAATCATATGTAGTAGATATTAGGTTCTAGTATAACTTACCTATTGTTGTACGTTTCATTCCCTCAATTGGTTAGAGAAATTTTCTTTGACAAGTATGTTTCGAGAATGCTTTATTTGATTCAGTACATAGTTTTGCTAGGCCTTCAAGTCATGCATGTTTGAGCAATATATAGGACTTGCGAATTTAAATTTAAATTTATTTTTTGGTAGAACGGTAAAAGTGAGTTTTATTTTTTAATCGTATTATTTTAATTAAAAGTGCATGTACTATGCGCTACTATATGATATATAAAATTAGAAGATTATTTGGAGGCCTGAAATCAAAATTAACATGCTTGACAGGTTCTGTGTGATATCTATGGAAGGGTGGCGATTAAATTTAAAAATGGATTGATGGGTAGAAGTTGCTTTTGTAAGACATTATGAAATGAAAATTTGAAAGTAATGATTGTATGATACATGACGTTGTTTTTGTTCTTATCAAGGTGTTACCTTGTTTTACGATTTGACTTTCTAAAGATAACAAATGCAGGTTGAATGGATTGACCGGACGGAAAATGCAGAAAATATTTAAAGCACTAGTTCCTGAGCATATGTATAGCAATGCTCGTAACCTGGTGGAGTATTGCTGCTTTAGGTTCTTGTCAAGGGATAGTTCTAATATCCATCCTTCCCTTAAGGTTTGTAAGAAATATTTAGTGTTCTGAAGGAAAGTTCTTAGGAACAATAATTTTAAGAGTTATCATTTAGACGAGCTATATATAATGGTCTAACTTGGTCCTGTTTGCAGGAACCTGCATTCCAGAGACTAATCTTTATCACAATGCTTGCATGGGAGAATCCTTACGATGAAAAAAACAACTCACATACCAATGATGCACAGAAGGCTTCTCTTCAGGTTCGAATTTCAGATATTTTGTTTGTTTAAACTACTTTTAAAAGCACTATAAATATTATGAGCTACATGGATAATAACTTTAAAAAAATAATTAAAAAAAAAAACTAAAAAGGATGTAAACTGAAAAATTACTCTTGAATTGGTTTGTATCTTAGCAAATCGTTTACTTAGATTTTTAGGTTCACTGTAACTTTAAGATCCAAACAAAGCCCTAAAAGGTAGATTTTATATGTCTCTGCTTCAAGAGGCTATCTAGTTTATACCGTCGAAGACTCTACTGATTAGGATACATGAATATCTTTCCACCTTAGACGTTTTAAATTAACAAACCCATCTTCTCCGAGAGTAATAGATATTAGAAAACAAGTAGATATTTCCTTTTAAATAATTTCCTGTTGATGTTTGGTAATTAGATATTATTTAATAATTGATGATGCAATTATGCTTACCAAGCTATTACTCACATGATAGCACCATTGTTATAAGAATTTCTCATTATATGTATGGAAGTTGCTTATTTTTTAACGTCATTTTCTTATCAAAAGTTCTTATATATTTCAAAAAATCTCAAACCAAAATTTCACGAATGAGGTGTTAAGTAATTCTTGTTGGCTTTGAAGAAGAAGCTTGTCGTAGAGGAGGCTTTTGTTCGCATTGCTCCTGCTGTTTCTGGTGTGGCTGATCGGTCCACAGTGCATAACCTATTCAGGGCTCTTGCTGGTGACCAAGGGGGTGTTTCTTTGAGCTCATGGCTGACTTATGTTGATGAACTTCTCAAGTGAGCTTCATTATTTCCTTGGTAACTTTTTTTCATGTCTTGTGGATCTCCATAATCAATCAGATTTATTGAATCAATATTGCCTACCCCTAATACTTGGAGCTAATACCAAATATATGTTCTTTAGCTCAGTTGAATTTATGTGAGGGAGATAATGTTACATAATTTTGAAGTATTGCCATATGATAATTGCTAAATATATGAACTCTTGAAAATATTTTAACTATGATTAATTTGTTTGATTGCTTCTATATTGGTTGGAATAGTACTTAGCAGGCTACATTAAATTTTTATTGTAGACTCGTGTTTTTGCTCTTTATCAGTGTGAAGATGCAATACAAGGATTAGTTAGTTCTTAAACTGGCTCCTGAACTTATTTCATACTGGCTTTGGTGTAGAGTGCATGAAGTGCGGAAGTCGTACCAGATTCGTGAGCATCCCAAGCTGCTCAACGAGATAATCTTATGTACTGCTTCTAGCCGGAAGCGGCCTGTTCTAAAATGGGAAAATAACATGGCATGGCCAGGAAAAGTAACTTTAACGGACAAAGCACTCTATTTTGAGGTATTAATTATTTCTACATGCTTAGTTATGTCATCTGAAGTCTTACTATATTTAATCCAAGCCTAAAGAGACTTTCTGTTTATGAAACCATAAGTGTCTTTTTACCCTAAATTTTTCAAGGACCAGATATAGTAGCATGCTTTTGTAGTTTTGTTATTTTTCCAAATTTAGTAAAATACATTTCTTGCTTGCACTTTTGTTAATTCATGGTTGCCACAATTGCTGTAATTTAACTATAAGTTGCCGTAAGAGAATGTAGTTTACTTCTGTTCTGTTCTCTTTTGAGTATTTATCTAGTCAGACCCATTTTTCAGGCAGTTGATCTAGGGGGACAGAAAGATGCTATAAGGTTGGACCTTACAACACCTGGATCACGGGCAGAGAAAGCAAAGGTCGGACCTTTCGGTTCTGCTCTTTTTGACTCTGGTGTGTCCGTTTGCACTGGTCCCAAGTGAGTAAAGCATCTCCAACTAGTTTCATTTTATATAACCGTCTTTCATGACTAAGATATCTTTCAATGTGTCCGTGCATTCTTATATGGGTGATGAAATATCTTGGTTGCCTGTTATGGTATCAGCTGGATATTTTTTTAGTTTCTCAACCTACTTTTTATTTTTGTTCTCTCTCTCTTTTTCCTTGTTAATATTGAATTGAAAGCTTCCGCAATGAAACAGAGGTTTCAAATCGAGTCCAAAATGGAATTCACTCATGTGCACTCTAGTCCAAAATGGCCCAATTTGCTTCACTTAGGCTTATCTTGCAAATCTGTCAAAATATTCAACGTGTGGCTTATTAAAATTCACAGGGCACAGTCAGTTCTGATTTACATAGCTGAGAAGTAAACTTTTGTATGTGAAATCTACTCATTTCTGTATACTGTTACAATTTACAAATGTACATTTTGTGTCCAGATCAGATACATGGTTGCTAGAATTTGTGGACTTGGGAGGAGAAATGAGACGAGATGTCTGGCATGCTTTTATCAGTGAGGTTATTGCTTTACATAAGTTCATAAATGAGTATGGACCCGAGGATACTGATCAATCACTTGATCATGTCTATGGTGCTCGCAAAGGGAAGGAAAGAGCTACCATCAACGCCATTAATAGTATATCTAGACTTCATGCCCTTCAGTCTATGAGGAAATTATTAGATGATCCGATCAAACTTGTTCATTTCTCGTATTTGCAAAGTGCACCCTATGGCGATATTGTTTATCAAACTTTAGCTTTGAATTACTGGGGTGGATCTTTGGTCACAAGTCTCAAAGAGGCGACCCTCCAACCGGCCTTAGTAGAAAGGTCTTCTGACGAGTTAGTCGAAAGTGGTAATCATGCGTTCGACATAGATGGAAGTATTTACTTGCGGAAGTGGATGAGATCTTCATCTTGGGCCACTAATGCCTCCATTGCTTTCTGGAAGAACTCATCATTAAAGCAAGGGTTAGTCTTGAGTAAGAATCTTGTTGTGGGTGATATGACTCTTGTAGAAAGGGCAGCAGCAGAATGCAAACAAAGGTACCAAGTGGTCCAAAAAACTCAAGCCACCATTGATGCTGCAACACTTGAAGGGATACCCAGTAACATTGATCTTTTCAAGGTCAGATAACATTTCCTTTAATTATTTATATCATCTTTTTACTCATAAGTTTATAATTTATTCAGTATATTAATTACAGAAAATTCATGGTATGGTTCTGTATGCAATCACTTGATTCGACAGTAAAATCAACTTCCATAACAGGGTAAAAAGTTTGGTATTAGACTTGAAACTTTTGAATGAATTTAATGTAATATTTACGTTTACGGTGCATCTAAAAAGATAAAAATAAGTGTTGTTTGCATATACCTACACATACTATATATTGCTCTGAGCTGTACGCTGTATTACTACTGGCAATATCTTATTCATCTTTTGGCATTTTCTTCTAATCAGGAACTGATGCTTCCACTGGCCATAATGGGGAAGAATTTTGAAAGGCTTAGACGCTGGGAAAAACCGCACTTTACTATCTCTTTTCTTGCCGTTGCATATACAATTGTGTTCAGGTAGATATTTTTGTTGACTGGTTTTCCTTGGTGCCTTCAAAAGCATTTTTGGGTATTCATTTTCCCTGAAAAGATTGGAGCCTTAATAGGATTTGCAACTCTAGGATTGTAACCTGAACCAGTTTTTTCTCTCTATCAGGAACTTGCTATCATATGTGCTCCCCGCAACAATGATCTTTTTGGCAACCAGCATGCTAACGCTGAAGGGGCTTAAGGAGCAAGGTCGTCTTGGAAGATCATTTGGGAAAGTAACTATTCGGGATCAGCCACCTTCAAATACAATTCAAAAGATTATAGCCCTCAAGGAAGCAATGCGTGATGTGGAAAATATTCTCCAGAATCTGAATGTGAACCTGTTAAAAATACGTACCATTCTCCTTTCTGGCCAGCCTCAGGTATGAGTTGTGGCCAGTGTATATAAAATGAACTTCGATGTTTTATGTTTTAAATGGTTACTTGTTCTGCTGTGTGACAATTGAATGTTGTTTTAAACTCTTTTCAGGTGACCAAAGAGGTTGCAATGGTCTTGTTATCTTCTGCAACCATTCTCCTCATAGTTCCTTTCAAGTACATTCTTGCTTTTCTTATATTTGATCTATTCACGCGAGAACTCGAATTCCGGAGGGAAATGGTTATAAGGTTCAAGACTTTATTGAAGGAGCGTTGGGATACAGTGCCTGCAACGCGTGTAATTGTATTACCATTTGAAAGTGACGATTCTAAATCATCAAATAAAGGAAAGAAAAGTAACGGTCAAGCAAAATCAGAAAGAAGTCAGAATGGTGGCAAGTCAAGATAAATAGAGATACATCCACTTACAGGGTAGTTCATTAGCAAGAAGTTTCAGTCTTATCTTTGTTGAAGATCAGGAGAATTAATGTCGGTCTATTTCTCTTGAATGTAAATTGAAGTATAGTAACTGTAATAGACTCTATTCTTCTACAAGAATTTTGTTGTTTTGTTAGTTAGTGAAGCTCAGTATCTTTCATTCTTGGGACTTATATCCCATGAAAGAAAAAAGAACTTTTTATTTGCAGTTCATCATCTGTTACAATATCAAACCGTCTAAAAGATTTTAAAGGGAGCAGATGTGCAAAGATATTCTTCAAATAACATCGCAATGATTGTTCTGAAATTACAGTAATCAGGTCTGTTCAGGCAGGTAAAACCTTCTGACTATCCTTAAGTTTTTCTTTTTCTCCATTTTGATTTCTACATTACTGAATGTCCTAACTTTGACAGGTCGGTGTATTACACAAGATTATCCTCTGTTCATGTTATCTGAGGTAAGCTTTTATTATTTACTCTTTTCAAACAAATATGCAGATACATGTAAAGGAATTTGGGATTTTGTTTGCACT
Source organism: Pelargonium exstipulatum (assembly GCA_036897565.1). NCBI lineage: Eukaryota > Viridiplantae > Streptophyta > Magnoliopsida > Geraniales > Geraniaceae > Pelargonium > Pelargonium exstipulatum. The sequence continues at coordinate 7,656 of JAYMTG010000210.1, read as the reverse complement.
ATACTTACCAAAATGTCTTTTGTGAATGGATAAGTATGTCTGATATAAAGTAGAACCATTTCTGTAAGCAACTTTTTTCTTTTTGGGCATTAACTATTGCTTAGGTTTACCATGGAAAGTAGTCGAATGTACTGACAGGGAGGGATTTGAATTTTGATATGAAAACATTGATTCTGGATATTAGCACAAGCATGAACGATTTAGCTTTTGCTGCTTTGCATAGTCCTCAAAAAGAGGAAATAGTTTAGGCTTCACAGCTGGTTTGTATTTTCATTTTTACCGTTGCATATAAATGATTTATGCACTAGGCAGATTGTTCAGGAGGTTCATTTCCTCGTGATAAAAAGGTGTCCTGGTTCATTGTCCATTTTGCTGAGATAGAGTGCTTTAAGATAGTAACTTACATGATACAGCATATTATGAAACTTGACCAACTTAAAATACAAAAAAGGGATACAGTGAAAAAATGCTTAATGAAGGAAGTTCAAAAATAAGGTTGACATATATACATGATGTATATTAAAACTTCACCAATAGATTAAACATCAAGGAAAATGCGAGTATCAAGATCCACCATATTTGGGAGATTGAGACAGCTTTTAGGCCTCCTGCTCCGTTACAAACAAGCTTGTTGTCATGGTATGAGCACACTGTTTGGTTCCTGGATCAAATATCAACTGCTTAGTTGTAGCGTAGGAAAAAATGAAACATACAAAACACGTCCTTCACACATGTTTACTCAAATATTCATATGCATCTTATTACTACTAAACCTTAATGCACTTTTTTCTTGTTTTTTTCCGTTCTTTTTACGTGATGAGAATAATAATTGTGAGCTTACCTTGTTGCACAGAATGTAACTATGTAGTCCGGTCCAGAGCATGTTAGAACACTGGAAGGATCATCATACGCATAGCTGTATGCTGCAGGACACACTTTCTTGAAACTCATTGAATAGTTTGTGGGTACACACGTAGAAGGATTGCCAAACGTCCCTCTACAACAATACTCATCGGTGTTGTACACGTCGCAAGCACTCCGGCAGGCAACAACCTTGTCATTGGACTTAACAGCGAGCTCCGACAGGCAGGTCTGCCTCAAGTCTCCATCACAGCCAGCAATGCTGCAATTGCCTTTCCCGTTGACAGTGGCGATGACAATAGGTAAGTTGAACCCATCTACAAGGCTAACATCATAGAAATCAGGGACTCCAAGTGTAAACTCAGCAATTGTAGTCGGTGGGGTACCTGGCTCTGTACAGTTCATCAATGTGCCACAGCTTCCTGTATCACAGGTACCGTTCCCATTTTGGTCAAAACTACAGCCCGTGCGACCCCATATCCGGCCACTCCAGTTAGCCGGAGCAGTATAGACTGCAGACTGCCCGGGTTTTAAGGTGAAACCGCTGCCCTTGAAGTTTTCACCATGTGTAATCCCAGGCCATACTGTCTCCTTGCATTTGTTGACTATAGTAAATGATTTTGTACCCTCTGATAATGTTGTTACTGCACAAGATCATAAGAAAGAAATGTATCAGTACAATTGTGAAAACAAACACAAACAAACAAACCAAACTTGTTGAATCTTGAATGGAGAAAATGTTTATCACCTGATAAAGCAATGAAAATGAAGGATAGGAAGAGAGCATGAACATGATGGTGAGCCATCTCAGTCTCAGTCTCTTCCTCTTCTGAATTAGAGTTGTGAATTTGGAGTGAAGCATGTATAGTTGCATTTATGAGTGGAGTTAAAGAAAGAGAATACGTGTAAGAGAGGAATGAATCTACTATAGAGTAACCCTTCAAAAAAGCTTCCTTGCTTGCACATATAATCTGATTCTTTGCTCTCACAATCTCATCAACTTTTTCTCTTATTATACTTGTTCATCTTTCTGTTTTTACCGGCTAAAGTGTTTCCTCTTTGCATTTGTTGGTAAAAGAAATGCCCGTAAAACACGCGCACGAATCACGTTCCAAGATATTTGAGCTCGAAAATAAACTTGTGATTTATTCGTAAAGTTTTGAAACTGAAGTTCAATCTGAGAAATGGGTTTTTCCTCGCCAACAAAAAATGTAACAAAAGTAACGGAGAAACGAATAACCAAATTCTCTCCCGAATATTACCAAGTATAGTACAGATGTGGTTCAGAAAACCTGGGCTACGCTATAGCTAAAGTGAAGCAGCCTGACGAGGAAACCGTTTATGTTGCACTCGCTGCCTCCAAGCAGATCTTACTTTCTAAGAGCTCAGAGATTGTGCTGTGTGTCTCAGTCGCCTGGCAGCAAAATTGGAAGTGTAATGCCTATCGGATTGTACTAAACTATGATGAATTTGTAGCCACCTTCTTCCGGACAATCCTCTTTCTCCTTTGCTTCGGAGCTGGTGCTTCCCCATCAGCAGCAGCTTTGTCAGCGCTGCCTTGTCCGAGGCCAAGACGCCCAAGCCCAGACACAACTGAGTTCTTTGAAATATACCACTTTGATGAAGACTCGGACGAATTAGCCTCGGATTTCTGGGCATATGCGGCCTTTAATAGGTCACCGGACTGATACATAGGATCCGCCTCAATCCCTAGCCAAGCTAACCTTGATTTTTCTCCTAACTGAACATTCAAAACCCTGCATCCAATCAAGAACAAAAGTTATACCATAGCAGAGACTACTATTAAAACTCACAAATAATAGTTCTCTTTTCTTTACACAAATAAGAAACAATAAGAAAATACAAGGTCGCCACCGCATTAGTATACAGTCAAAATGATTACTCTCTCGGATCTGTAACTACTCCCCAAATCATGGGACAGTCAAAACCAAGAACGAACAATTCTCCATAAAAGAAAAGGGGCATCCATAAAGAGAGGATTATGTTTTAACCAAGTCAAAACTTAAAAGGTAAACACTGTGGATATTGTATATGACTTCTCATATCCCCAACAACGTTAAACAAGAACCAAAATTTAAACTATTCAAGAAAATAAGAGTCATCTGGCACAACTTAATATTTATGTCAATAACTATTTCAGACGAGAAGGGAGCCAAACCTCAAAGCCGTGCTGAAAAACAGTCCCACTCCGATCACATCAAAATGATTCATTATTGCTCTATCAACTCCACATAAAAGCTGATAGCGGAGGTTGGCATAGAAACCTAGGAAAGAACCATATCCAAGCGCATTACTGCTCACAGTTGGGGTCGTCACTGATAACCTGCAAACCAATTGACAGAACAAGTGCCCAGCAGTGTTTAGTTCAGACGGAGGTGACCAGTGACCAATGACCAGAAACATTTCTCTTACGAAACTTGATTACCTCTCTTTCTTTCTACTGGCCAGAAAATCAGTCAGACCACCCTGAACTGCTCCAGCTGCTAAACCAACCATACAAAACTCTGCAGTTTTGTAGATAAAAGACTGAATTCTCTTCTGCATGTCAAATTCTCTTAATGGGTAACTCTTTTCAAACATGTTATTTGGAAGCTTCTGCAATGTATTTTGCAAATCAAAGCGAAATGTGTTTCCATAAGACCGACAAGGTGCTAGTGACCAAACAGCAAATGCATTGCACGCAGATACAGTGAGCACATTAATGAGAGCAAGATCCCATTCCTGCTTTATCCTATAATCACAGTAAAACAATAATCCATCAGGTCAAACATCAAATCAAAACATTATAATCACTTTTAGTTCCTTTTACGATAGAAGAAATAAGCACCTTTCCTTCCGGGTCTTCACCTCCCACCACAAAGAACATCCGATTGTAGCAACCTGTTCTAGAAGAAGCTTATACAGGAAGGTGGGATCTGCAATCATCCTAGGTAAAACAAACAAACAGAGACAAAGAATATGATTAAGCACAAAATCACCATGTATGTCATTCAATTATTTATTTATTTTTATTTTTTGAAAGATGTATATCATTCAATTATAGTTTCAGCAGGATGCCAGTATTTGATACTGGTTGCTGGGAATCAAATACGAATGGATTGCAACATTTAATCTTCCAGATATACATTCAAGAAACAGCTATCCATTGCTTTTTTTAAAATTTCAAATCACACCTTTGATCAAAACTATATAATGGTCTTGATGAGCTTCATTAAATTTCCCAAATCTAAAAAGCATATTATCATGGTCTTAGAGCTTCAAAACAAACAAACATTTGACCCCAGCCATTTGGGGAGACAACAATTCAACATTTCTTCCAACAATCCAATGCCTCAAATAATGGGGATTACTATTTCACTTCTCACAAATGAAAACAAAAACACTCGATAAAGATAGAAGTAGAAAGTTTTGACTGTTTAAAGTTATCATTTATCTAATGGTATGAGTATTGAGTGTTTTTCACTTTCCTGTTAGAGTTTCCAAGTAACATTGACCCGACTAGTAAAGATATAAGTAGAAAGTTGAATTACTTTTGTTCATTGAACAGCAAGAACCCAGAGGAAAGAAATGATTTACAAGAACTTTCTAGATATATCACCATTTAATTTTAGTATAGAAAGTCTGAACATTTAATAGAGCAGGTTCCCAAAATTACCTGCCAATAAATGCTCTAGATATTCCTTGAGGAAGCGCTCTGGATAGTAGTCTAGTAGCAGTCGGCCTAGCATTGATAGCCAGGTATCTTACCATTTGAGCTGAACTGACCAAACCCTGAAGGAAGTATTGAAGTCAGTATCTAGAAGCTTTCCTAGATATGAAGTACATAAAAACAACAATGCAAGCATACCATTTCATAAGCTTGCCGGAAACCTGCTGGCAAATCGATGATCGTTTTCTGCCATTCATACAACACTGAATCTACAAATTTTCGATCGAAAAGCTGGAAAGAATCACAAACTATGGTCATGATAGTGGAAGATCAAACTAAAAAAATCAGAAAGTATAAATGTTTATAGAAAAACGATAATGGCAATAATGCCAGTATGTGCAAATATGCCATTTCAAACCTCTTCAAGAAATAAACGTTTCCGAAAAAGGCCACCCTCATCTCCCTCATCGCCATCATCAAAATCATCGTAGTAATCGTCATCGTCACCATCATCATCACCTCCATCACCACCACCATGACTGATCTTCTTTCCAATATTACCTCCACCTCCACCGGTTGAAAGCTGTAATTACAAAAGTATTACCAATATTAATTTTGAAGAAGACAATATTCAATAAACTAATATGACAGCAGAACCATGTGCCCAAGTACTTAATTCATCATCCAAACCATAAGCACATATAGATAAAGTACATGAACTGATGAACATACAGAATGCTTATATTATGAGAATTTTCAATATGACAAACTAACTCTACAGCCTGACCAGTTTCTGAAACAATCAGACAATGTACAGAAATAGTTTCCATATCAGCATTCAACAGCCTTTGAATTAGAACATGTATTTATGAATCTCTGTTTGGTTACATTATTTTTTAACCAAATAAAAGTGTAAGATCCAAATATTCATTAACAAAGTAATATGCACCAGTTAAGCTTTGTACCAAATAAAAATTTGATTAATAGGAAATTGAAGATTACAATTGTTAGTCGTAAGCTGTCCATGGATTAGCTTTTCCAAATAGTTCCTCTCTTTGTATAATCAAACACATATGTGAGGCACTGCAACACGCGTCAAGAGCTAATTTATGGATAGCTACTAGCATATTTCAACTATATCCCCCAGTCTTTGTCTTTTATAGTTTAATGACTCACGTACCAAGAACTTATTTCTGTACACTGTACAGCTACTACTACTAGAATTTATCAACTAGATCCCGACAAGCGCGCAAACAGATTCCAAAGCATAGTACTCATCATGAATAAATAACTAATAGTAAACTATTTGTCCATAATTTAATTGCTTCTGCAGCTACCTTAGAATGAAAAACGACTGGCGTTTCTTCCAAGTGAGAAAACAATCAAGAAAAAGCACCAACGAATCTATGGAGTAACTAAAAGCCATTACAGATACTCTCTACTAAATCATTCCAGTTCCCTTGACACCCTTCTCCAATCCTCCAAAAAATAATAAATCCACTTCCTCAAGAGTTTTGTCTCAAATTTTTAAATTTAATTTGCTAACAAGAGTTCAAGCAATCAACTTATCAAGGTAAAAAAGAAAAAGAAACTAACAAATCATCAATAAGATGCTCACTGCTCTTTAAACTTCAATTCAAATAGTGATAAAGATAACCAAGAAAGAACACAAATTTTCCTTAACTCACTGAACATCAAGTCATTAACTTCATACACAATAATTTCAGAATTGCAACCAAATTGACTAAAAAATTCTTCTTCTTTTTCACATTTCCACTTTCCAAGCAACCAAACAGCAAATTTAACAAATTTCTCAACCAAAAGAAACTAAAAACTAACCTCAGGACCGGCCACGGTAGTTTTCTTCTGAGTCAAATCCAGCTTCCCCTTCTCCAAAGTAACCGCACCATGTGCTCCGAACTGCTTCCCTCCTTTCATAACCGCACCACTCTGCGAAGAGCTAGACGACGAAGCCGACACAAAAGAATCCGGCGGCGACTCCGATGCCAGCAAACACCGCTCCAGAGAAGGCAAAGAGTTGTCACCAGACACAGGCGAAGGAGAAGATAAAGAAGCCGAACACTTCCGCACTGTAACTCGCCGGAACTTCCGAGAAACCGGACGGACGGAGAGCATTATCGGACCCAGACTCTGGCACGACGGGTGGTGGGTCTGGGAGCTGATGGGCATCATCGCCTGTGACGCCTGGAAGAATGCGTGAGCCATTTTTCAAAAAGGTTATCTTTTTTTTTTCAGGTAGGTGCCTGCTTGGTTGCCGATAAAATCCTCAGACGAGGCTCATGGGTTTTGTTTCTCTCTCTGGGGAGAGGAGACTTTTAGAGAGAGAAAATGAGAGAGATTGGAGAAATGGGAGCAATGAGGGTTTTGTACGAGGGATGGAGCAATGGCGAGAAGGCGACACAACGCAATCCGAAATGGAGGGGGGGTTTTGTTGACCAGGTGAGTCGAATCGGTGAGTTGGTTGAGTCGACCCGGCTGTCCGTAGTTGAGTCGGGTCATGGGTGAATGCGGGTGGGTCTATCCGTTTTCCTACTTGGCGGTGCACCTAACCACTCATCTGTTTTTCTTTTAGTTCATCTATAGGTCGTCTATGTTATCAAACTCAATCTGGGAATTTACCATCTAACCCCAATGGTTACGTTGCCATTTCAGATGTGATTTAAAAAATAAACAAACAAATAAATCCCTCGAAATAGACCCGCGAACATACACAGTTAGCGCTTTTAAGCCGTTTTTTTACACTCGGGCTAGTCCTTACTTGAAAAGGGGATATCTACCAAGTAAAGTTGTGCTACCTCTCCAAGTGTCATATTGGTCGCCTTCTTCATGTAAACTAAACATGTCAACACTTTGATATCGAATGAGCTCAACGCCTTAGTGTTTACAAAAATAACTTTGAGCTCCCCGCGTTCTCGAGTGCTCCGTATAGATCTTTGTCCCACTGATCCACCACCATCATATCTCGTTCTATTTGGACACTATGATGCTACGTACTTGAAGTAGTAGAGATTTTTAGGCGGTTTGATCCTCTCCACAACGCTCAAAGAGCTAACATGAGCTCCCGAGTTTGTTCAAAGCCTACAAACAATGTATCTAATAATAAT
>JAYMTG010000209.1:0-14977 GCA_036897565.1 Pelargonium exstipulatum | reverse complement strand
GAAACGAGCATCAGAAAAAGTATAAGTCACCTGGGAAGAAGATCTACGAGTACACATGGTTCGGGCAAATCTCTCGTATATTTCGACAGAGCAGTTAATTATCTCAAAAAAGGGGAGTCGGTTGAACTTCAAATGTCCAGTTAGCCTTGACCATGAATTATGGCTGTTATCAGCTCACGAATGGGTAGATTTGCCGAAATAATAACAGTGCGGAGAAACCTAATCAGCAATATTTCGTGATGTTGCTGGATAGTGGATGGCTACGCCGCTGAACGCATCATTTATATTCATTCATCAGCCGCACAATTGGCTGCGGCTGCGAGCAGAAATTACATCGACGACGTGTATCACGCGCAGCAATAATCCAAGTTCATCTTATTTGACATCATTATTTTTTTTTTGCAAATTATGCAATTCGAGTATACCTAAGCAGGTATCTAATTATAATTGTTCATCACAAAAATGGCCTAATACAATTCTGAGCATTAATATCACAGCTTCACCGGTCCATACAAGCTGTACAAGCTTGCAATCTCTATTAGAGAAACCCAAGTATGCTTATGCCAAGCCCAGTTTGCATGCTTATCAAAATCAGATTAGAGCCATCTGAAAGGAAGAAAATCTAGGACAGACTGACATTAGTAACTTCATATATATGAAGCATCAGGACAGCAGTCTAAAAAATAGAACCAACCCCTTCATGATTACCTTGTTGTGTGGTATATAAAATTCTAAATGCTATTTACAATCCACAAAACAAGCATTGCTAGGGGAACAGTAAAGTAGCCAGTAAGGTAAAACAAATTTACCTAGTCCATTGGCAATCACACAATCTGACTCTGGGTATGGACAGTTATTAATAGATGATGATTTTCCAGCCTTTGTGACATCTTTCCTAGTTTTTCCATAACCGGAGTACATAACGGCATTGCAAGAATGAGAAGGATGAGCAGTGCTATCTTGGACTAACTTGCAGCTTTGACTTAACTTCTCACCACTTTCAACAGATTCGGCCTTTACAGAACCAACAATTTTTGAGCCACTATCAGCCCTTCCTACAGACCGAGACAACATCTCCTGGCTATCACCATGAGGATCTTCCCTATTTATTTCACCAGGGACAATCTCATCCATGAGCCCAGGATCTGGAGCAGATTCCCCAGTCTGACCCTGATTTTCAGCATCTTCTATTCTAGGTTCCACATCACCCACAACGCTATGAGCTCTATGGATAGAAGCATCAGCCCCATGAATTTCAGCTTCATGACTAGCACACATACCAACACTTCCACCACTGATTCCAAAACTAAACCCATCCCTAGCCTGAGCAGTCACAGTTTCAGTATTGAAGATTCCTTCACCGTCGTTTGTACTACTGACACCTATTTCTCCAGGACCTACTTCAGGAGCAGGCAAAAAACAAATACTTTGTTGAGCTTGGTTACTATTATTCAACTCGGATGCTTCATTCATGTCTAGGTTCCCATATGTGCTAGAAGATGGAAAATTAACATCCTCAACATCTCCAGGATAATTCTCAACACTCTCCATGGAGTCACCATTTGGACTATGGCAGATTGTATCCATTGCAATTACAGAGGATGCTCGTGTTGAGTCTCTAGCCGAAGGGTTTCCAATAATTTGGTCCCTTCCTTGTTGAAATGAAGCAATTCTGTTGCCATCTCCATACATTTCATATCCCATAGAGTGGCTAGGGCCAGCACCAGATGAGTCTCGCTGATAAGGTGAACAATATGTATCAAAAACATCAGAGTCTCTAGCTCGTTTTGATGGCCCAGCAGAATATTGTTGACCATCTGTGACTTCGTCACCATCACGATCAATGACAGTACCTTCAACACTATCAGCATGCCGCATCCTTGAGTGTAGCCTGTCATCTGAGCTACCACCAATTTCCAAACTACGCTTGCGGGAACTAGGACCCCGTGATTCATAGGAAGCAGCACGATCACCAACCTCACTACCAGCAGGCTGACCAATCATTAAATCCTTTCCCATATCTGTGCCATGAATATTGTCAGATGTTCCTGCCCTGTCCATATGCATGGAAGACATACCCCCAGCCATTGTAAGATTCAAATCAACTTGTGCATTTTCTAGCAGTTTGCCTTCGTTTGTTGTTGCTACTTCATCACGGTCCTCTGTGTGCTCTTTCTCATTATCATCAGCAGCAACCCAACCGTTAATTCCACTGGCAGCACTTGCTCCACGTGTCAATCCCATTTTTTTTAATAGAATCAGGAATATCAGGGTTGTTCGAAGAAAAACAGGCTGGTCGAGGAACAGTTAGGAAATCCAAAATTCTAACAGTAGCACCACATAAGCCACAATCTAACAAGGGCAACCTGGATTCACATCCAGAGTCAACTAGAACTTTATTCTTTCCGGAATCTCTTCGAGCTGAAGCCGAAGGTGCATTCTTGCTAGTTCCTGGATTTTGCGAGTGATGTAGCTGGGCATGCATAGTGCCAAAAGAGTATCCTTCTTGGGCAGACTGAGCAGAATGCTCTTCAAAGTCTTGAACATTAGGAAGCCATCTTGGTTCCCATCCACATAGACTTATAAGCCTCTGAGCCTGTCAAATGAAATGAAGGAGACAAATTTAGATGATTAAGCATATAACTGAGATAAGAAAATAATCCATCAATTAGCCAATCAACAGGATGAATAATAATATAAATGTATCTCACGTGAAAATATAAAGATAATGCCCCATTTCGAGAGGCTTCCATTTCCAGTATACTCTCTGCTTTGAACTCCATATCTCCAGCAGTAAAATTATGCGAATGAGACAAAAAGCGATCAATCTGCACTCTCCTAGAAACTCGCATCAGCTCAATGGCAGATGTAGCTACAATAGGAAGATACTGAAACTGCAGAAGTCCATCACATCTGTCTTTATATCCCCCAATTAGGGCAGACTGTGGAGTAGGAGGGAACTGCACCAAGCTTTCAGGGCAACTATTTCCTCTCCAAGGACAATTGATTTTATGCCCAGCATCCAGCTGCTTTGCAAAAGTTTGACCAGCACTTTCAACTAGCATGTGAAGAAGAAAAAAACAGAATGAAAAAAGCATTCAACTGCAGAGGACAAACTGGTATAGTTGCCAACAAACAATAAACTAAACAACTTTCCTGCAGAGTGAAAAATGACATTGCTGTGACAGACTTCTGTAAGGCTTCCCACCAAGGATACCATGCATCATTTATTATAAATATAGAGAAACTAGAAGGAAAAAAGAAGCCACGACAAAGAATGGATTTTTTTTTTTTGGATTTTCAGATCCTTTTGAGGCTTGCAGCAAGATAAGCTGATTATAAAACAACTGAAGGCCTACAATTTAAGCAAGGGTCTCGTAGGCATACACTTAGGTAGCTGTAATAGAATGACAAAATATGCTTAAAACATGTTGACAAAGTTATTAAAATAATGTCATTTCCAGTTCTGATAAGTTTAGTATATCTTCAAAGATACAAAGCAGGAAAAAAAAATGACAGTCCATAATGCCTTCAAACTACTCTGCAGGGTTCTTGCCTTTGCGTTCACTATTGATGATATTTGTGCTGAGTTTTTGTTTACATGCATAGAATGTCTAGAGTGGGCCCAAATATGTCTAGAAATATATACCTCTATTGTATTTGTTCTAACAAAACTTGGTTATCTATCATTTTCTTCTCTTGTCTTCAGAAAGTACACCCAAATAACTACCACAAGGGGATGATTTCTTGAGTTTAACAACTATGCCTATAATACATATAACTAAACCGAGTTCCATAAAATTATTACAAGAAGAAAGACAGTCCAAGAATCTGAGTGTCGGATGCATGTCGAACACGAATATGTTGATAAGATGAGAGATTGAGAGTGACCACGCATCATAGAATTATCAACACAAAAATCGCCCTTATTGAAGATTAGAGAACCAAGTCATAATTTCTTTATATTATTCCCATCTTTTCAAAATGAGTATGTGATATTGTTCTTAATAGATTAGAAGAAAAACAAAATGCATCCTTTGCACGTCTCCGTATTGATTCATAGAATACAGAAATTATTTTATTTTCTTAAAAATAAAGAAAACATATTAAAGGACCATACAAAAACCTGATTGTTTTTAATACTACTTGATATACAGAATAACACTGAATTATTGACAATATATATGTCCCAAGTTAATTATCCATTCACAAAGACCCCGCATTATGTCAAAAGATCCATCTTATTTCTAATTAACCACTGACTTTTGCATGATAGACTATAGTCAAGGACTAAACGAGGGTAAGAAAACAAAGGAAAGATGACTCGGTAAACAATAGATACCTTCAGCAGCGATGCATGATGATAAGGAAACAAAACTCAAGTATGCACCACATGATTCACAAGCAATTTTATCAACATCAACATTGATCCAACCTCTCTGAGCGCAAGCCAATGAACTGGTAACCTGTATAAGTTAACAGAAGGACCAATGATTCTGCTTTGAGCTTATCACTTGAAATAACATGTTACTTTGGTATATGGTAGGCAATTTTTTCTATTCAAACCTTAGGCTTTCCAAACCAATTTGAAGGCTTAAATGTAGCCAAGCGCCTCAGTAAATCCCCTCTTTCCCATGGCCTACACGAAGATCTTGATGTTCCAATGACTGAACTACCAGCATTGGTACTTAAGGTTGTCCATGGTGGTTGTGAGCCAACACGAGATAGAGAAACTGCCTTGGAACCCTGACCTGACCAATCTATACTGCCAGCATTAGCTGGCAGAGCAGGTGAAGATGCCCCAGGTGAACTGATGAAACATAATACGTAAAGAAAAGGAGATTAGATTTCCTTATAATAAAAAAATGGAAATATAGACTGAAAGAATTCTGAATCAACTTTATAAATAATATTAAGAAGTGTTGTTATTTTCCCAAACATCTTACATTACACTAATACAAAAAGACTCCGTTAGAAAACCGAAATAAATAATTAGTAGCAGAAATACGTACGCAATAAATCACACTTAACCAGTATATTATTTTTCTTATTTCACTTATGAATTAATAATGTCAAAGATAAGATAATCAGCATCCCAAACGCATCAAAAAATTGAGTCACTCCCCACTTGCATGTAAGGTATCGTTCAACTAGCAATCATGCAATTAGAAATGTGTTTAATTATGACATCATGCCATTCATCACCAAAGAAATGATCTTTAATAAGACGTATATGGACCGAAAAGGAATGATAATGCATACCATCTCAGACCTGTATAATGCCAAGGGCCCAAACACAACCACTTCTACATAGTAAACCTGATTTAAGGTAATGGTAAACAGAATCATGACATAAGTGTTCATGCCATCTGTTTTGCTCCTATTCAAATGAAGTGATGCCAATGCATTTAGTACCATTTCCATCTTGTGCATTCACTACATCTTAGCTAAACCACAACAGACCAACCCATTTCACCAAAATAAATTGTCATAATACACACAGCTACCAAGTTGCAAAATTCGCCCATACTTTTAAATCATTCAAATATGGTATATCCAACCATTTTGGCTCCCAGCAAAACAAAATGATACCATGTCAGCTCAAATAGCAGTGCAAGTCAATAAGACCGCATTAAACTAAATTTCTCCAGTTTCTTAAGAAGTAAGTAGCTGAAATGCAACACTTGGAAAACGTTCCCAATTTTCTTCCTCAACTTTCTTACCAACCAAACAGAACCCACAGCTAGCAGTACCCCCGCACAAACAACAGAAATTCCAACATTACCTTCACAAATCACACACACATACTGAACTATGAAACCGGAGACAATTCAAACCCTAATTCAACCGAACTGATGAAATTGTAACACAAAACCCTAAGATGAGACCGACGAGAGAGGGAGAGGAGAATGTGACCGTACCTGGCAGCCGGAGCCGGATCAATTGTTCCTCCGGAGCTGATGACCTCTTCTCTCATTTTCTTTCTGTTATTCCTGTTTTCCTGATTTTCTTTCTTTATTTTCGAGAGACAGAGAAAATGAGTGTGTAACTGTGGATCATGCTGGAGCGCATACCGAATCAATAACTCTAATTCGGATTCAGTATGAGCCTTCGGTTTATGGATCCGGACGGGGCAGCCTAACCCATCTTTTAAAGAAATTGTTTCATAACACGTGTGATTTCTTAATAGTTCATCTAAATATTGATATGGGTGTGAAACGTTTGAAATTTTGTTTTATTTCATTTTTAAATCATTTAAATATTACAAATTTGGAGATGTTAAAATTAAAAAATAAAACAAAAAATCTAAGCAAAATATTTTTTGAGAAAACTCAAGTAATACTTATTTTTGTCTTTAGAAGCACTTATAAAAGTAAGTGTTGTTTGTTAACAAAAGTAACAAAGTGCTTACCAAAAAAAATAAGTAGCAAAAAGTGATTTTATATAATATATATTAATATTTTAAGGGATGTGATAAATTCACCATATAAAAAGGATAAATCCACCATTTTTAGACAGTTGAGACAAAAATACCCTTTTCATATAATTACTTTATTATTTAATGTAGCACTCTCGTATCTCTTACTTTCATGCAAGTGAATCTGATTAATAACATATATTTACGGTTTAGTTTTTTTTTAATAATATGTACCATGTTAATAAATAAATATTTAACAAAATATCAAGAAATTCTTTTCCACAACAAAATAAACTCCAATATAGTTTTGCAGCTTGTACCTAATTTAATAAATTTTTCTTATTTTACATGATCATCCTCACTATATTTTTAAAATTGATTGGTTTTCACTGATAATAAATTTTGATTTTCTAGTACTTAATTTTAATTAATTTCAGTATAATGCCATTCAGAATATAATATATGCCCAATACACTAATTTCAAATAAAAGATATATCAAAAAATTAATTTATTTCTATTGGTATTTTCCTAATTCACTGGAAAAGAGCGGCCGGGGAGAATGGGAGGGGATCGGGTTCGGGCCGGAAGGAGAGTGGAGTGGAGGAGGGAATTGAGCCAGTGAGCTAGGTGGAAGCGGCTCGCTCAGAGGAGTAAAGCTAGGCTTGGGTTGCAGTGGGGGTGGCGGCCCATTGCGAGTTTTGGGGTGTCTCTTCTTTTCGGAGACAGCCGCCGGTTAAGAATAAAGGTGGAATTCTTGAAAGATGAAATGGAGAGTCAACATTTGTCTTGTCGGGTCTCTTGTTAGGACCCGGGACGTCCTGGATGGATTTGCATGTACAGTGCTTCTCTTTTCCTTTTATGTTTTCTTGTTTTAGTTTGTTGTTTTGTCTGTTTGATTGGGAATATTTCAGCTTTTTGTCAAGAGAGAATCAACGATTTCGGATGTTTTGTGCTTTACAGACTCTGTTATCCTTGTTTGATGTGGGTACGGGTCCAAAATTTTCCTTGTGTATTATGAATCAATAAAGTAACAGAGTTACTTTTTTAAAAGAAAAAGTATTTACATTTTAAATTAAAATTGAATTCTCTCTCGCTCTACGACACACAAAAAATAAAGTTTAGTTAAATTCAAAAACAAAAATAATTTAATTATTCGACATTTTTTTAGTTTTATGAATCTGAGTCTAAGCTATTAACTAACATTTTTGTATTTTGATCCTACAAAGGCTTTTGATCTAATGCAGATAGAGATTTTTATTTTATTTTTGGTATAAAATGTTAACAGTTCGGTACTATTTAAGTTCTTTTTAAATTTTAAAAGTAGTAATTTTGTAATTGGCTTGCTTGCATTAAATTCGAGAAATTGAGGAAGTAAAAATAATCGAGGGTATTTTTGTCTAAACAGTAAAGATAAATGTGAATTTATCCTTTTCCATGGTGATTTATCACCTCCCTATTTTAATGAATCGTAATTACAAAACTTTATAGAAGAGACTTTTTTCTGCTTTTTATGACATAAATAAAGAACTTTACTTCTTTATCATCACAAATTTAAGAAATAAAAGTTATTATCTTAGAAATGTGACACATTTTCAATCGACGTGTAAGTGACTTTTTCAAGTCAAAGTGTTTACCAAACAAAGCCTAGATAACTCTTTAAGTACTGCTGTGGCATTTATCAATTTCAAACACCTGATAAATTGTCTTGAATACATAAATTCATACAATTGAAGTTACATTTACTTGTACATCGAACGACATTATCACTCAAAAATTTAATTATAAAATATACAAATTTAACCTTCATGTGCTCCCTCTTTTATTTCGTCATTTGTCTTCCACACAATGTCCTTCAGCCCAGTTGACAGGTTTTGGTAGAACTGCGCAGTCAAGCAAAATTATTAGCAAAATTGAACTCGTAACGAGAAAAAACAAAAACAAAAATTTCAAATGTGGTCATTTGTTCGTAAAATGTGGTCTAAATATACAGTTCATTGTGTGCACATGCCACCGCACGTGTCTTCATCAACCAAATTACAGGAACTTGGAGTAAAAAGTACTCCATCTGTCTCATAACGAGTGTATTGATTTCTATTTTGAGAAAAATTAAGAAGTTCGTGTTGTATATTTTTCCTGGGGAACTAACTAACCACCTCATTAAAGGGATATTATTGGTAATTCACAAATATCTAACTTTTTAAAAAGGAAAACAATACTCATTTTGGGACAAAACAGTAGTTACAGTACACTCATTTTGGGAGTGAGTGAGTAAAAGTCGCGAGCAAGATTGTTCATTGTGCTGGTTACCCCATCATTATATCCAAAACATGATTGTCAGCCTTGGATATGCCCATTAAGCTATCTAGTTCTTAAACACATGAAACGGTGAACGGCCAACGCGGCCAATAGGCTAGGCAACATCCCACTAATTGCCTGGCAGGAGGTACTATCACACAACTACTTGGCAGAAAGAATTTTTAGTTGACATGTAAGATAAGATGCTGTACTGGCTCTAAGCATGACAAGTGCATTTACAACGAAATATCATACCTTGTGAAATTCAAGTGTATCTCCTCTTGACTTCCGAAGCTCAACCATGTAAAGTGATGGCGCCACCTCATAAATCTGAAAGAGGAAGTTATAGTGAAAAGCAAATTCAACGACTTCTAACTGATTTTTTTACAGTTTTTTAGCCACTCCAAATTTCCTGGAGAAGGCAATAAGGATGTATACCTCTGTTGCGACAGCTAAATGGCCCTTTCGTCCAGTTTTCTCCCCTAACAGCTTCATCTGGATTACCAAAACAAGATTCTATGAAAGGAGGTAGACTAGATTATATCTTGATAAACAATAATGCAATAAATTTCACCAATAAATTTCATATGCAACTTAGCAGAGTCTTTGTTATTTTATCAGGAAGTGAACTCTTAACACTAAATAGTTCAGAAATAATATGTGCATGGTCCGCCCAGCAATAACAACAAACAAACAAAAAGCTAGAAAGAATTCCATCAAGGCTCATCAAATTTGTTGAATATTTCAGCCTAGTAGACAAGAAGTAGGTTAGTTAAGGAAATACAAAGATTAAGAGATACCTTGTAGTTATTTTTCTTTACATCAAAGCCCAGAGGAATTGCAGTTGCCTCAATTTTTGATATAATCTCATTAGCAGAACTTTTAGATGTGAATCTTGTTTCTCGTTTAACAAGCCCCTGGTTACACAAGGAAAATGACAGCCACATTAAGTTTCATGTCACTAAAATTAATAAACATGATATACAATAATGTTAGCATGTTTAAGTACAAGATCACAAAGTTAAATACCAACGGAAAATAACAATTTCCCTAGCTAATCTAATCAAAAGGATTTCAGAGGAAAGAACCTAGCTGAATATAATTGGAACTATATATATTTACCAAAATAATAATTTAAAAAGATAGAAAAGAAGACTAGAAGAGTAAGAATGTTTATTACATGATCAATATTTCAGGATAGGTGGCAAACATATTGAAGACACTATACAAAAGTATACTATTAATCTTCACTTGATTTGTAATTTTACGAGGAGATTTGATATTGTGCAGAAAAAGCGGATATATGGTATTTTAATAAGAAAAGTTACCAACACCAATAACTAAAACCAAAACATACCATTTGCTTTTCAAAAAGGCTACTGAGGTTTAGACCCTGAGATGTAGAAATGAGCTCAAAAGCATTCATAGTGACAGGATTAGCAGGAACCACGGGTCGTTCTTCTCGCCTTTCCACAACAAGGTTTTGAGAATCCTGCACGTGAAGCAGAAATAATGCAAAGTCACAACACCAGAAAACCTCTGAATATATGTTCACTAATCAAGATAGAGCTACAAACAAAATCCTTACCGCTGATTCATTGAAAATAGCATGCACATCATCCAGACTAACATCAGCTTCTTCAAATTTGGGTGGCTTATACCCTTTCTTAAACCATTCATTCTCAATTACCTCAGCAATTGTTATGCGCTGTATGATAAATTAGAATTGATATAATGCAATGACATTGGTGACTTCAACTTTTTTCAAAGAAGATAACAAGATATTCAACAGAAGAGGAAAAGATATGAAATTCATTTTTAACTAGGAGAAGTGGAAAAAAATAGCAGACTCACTGTTGAGGGATTAGGATCAAGGATTCTCTTGATTAGTTTCTTGGCAGTCGAAGAGAACCATGAAGGACATGTGAACTCGGCTTTATGTATCTGCAATCACATGGTGTCCTATATAGCATGGTTAAGGTTTCAAAATTGAATAAGGCAAATAAAATAAAGCCATAAAGAAATGCATAGATAGTGTCTTCCTTGATTTAAATAGTAAACATCTAACTTTCCAAGTCACATAAACTCACATTAACCTTGCAATACAATTCCATAATCCAATTTCCAACAAGTATAGTACAGATTTGAAGCTAATCTACCAGAAAAACATCTCATTTACTCACTGATGCAATATGAGACATTTCGTCTCAAAACCATATATCTCAAAAGGTACAGTGCCCTAATAATTTTTGTGATACCAATTAAATAAAGATTTCCTGGGTGGACAGTGGACAGTGGACACAAAAATCTAATGACTTACTGATCAACAAAAATATCCAATAAAGCCTTTTCATTTTTCATGGGTGCACAAACAACGTACACAACTGAATCTCACTTATTCTTTGGTGGATAATAATTTTTCAGCAATAAACTTAATTTGGCTCAAGCCAACCCCACTGGGAGATGAGTTCACCAAAAGCTATGACATGAGAAAGTATCCCTTGCTATAGAATCCATATAACATATCTAATTGAAAAATCCTGTGTAGGTACTTGTAAGTGAATAATCTAATTATCTAAGATATACTCCTCCGACAGATTATATATTCAGTTAGACAAATAGCTTTCATTTACTTTCTACATGAATCACACTTGGCAACCCAATAAGTTCATTTGTACTTTTGGGGTGACATACAGATACAGTATACAATGACCATTGGATGCCTAAAAGAATACTATAAAGAAGCATCAAAAGGCATTTGCCTTTGTGTTTCTATTCTTAGATAAGCTTAATGAATTTTGGTGCAGTTATAATACGTGTCAACAGTGAATCTGTTATAGTAATTTTCTGATTCGCAATTGTCAACCTGTTGTAGCAGGTAGCAAGGATACTGAAGAAATGAACCTTTATTCAGGATCCTGGAGAGAGATAAACTCAGGATTAATACACTTAAGATTCATCTTAAGGGATGACGACGTAGTAATCCATACAACTCTAAATAGCATTGGCAAAGATAATGATTGCCCATGAGAAAAGTGCAGGTGAATGATTTATAATTTTAAGAATAAGAAGCTTTTGAAACAATTGATTGAACCTGAATGTGCATGAACTTCAATATAATATTGGAACTAAAAGTTTCTTCTTATTTAAATAAAATGTTGTAAATTATAAATCTCAATGCACAATACAAGCGACTCATGTCAGATAGTTGTAAGATACTAAACTATAGATGAAATAGCTTTCCTCATATGCCAATTCATTATCATAATTATATCGGATTTAAATATCTAGCTTAAAGAGAAACTACGGAATATAAGCACATGCAAAAGAGTACCAACTAAAAAACAACATTGGAATGAAAATATATTCCAAAGGAAGGGCATTGCACAAACAAGAAACAAACAATCACCTTCTTGTACAGAGCCATGAGGTTGGATTCTTCAAAGGGCAAATAGCCAGCCATAAGAACAAAAAGGATCACACCGCATGACCAAAGATCAGCCTTAGCTCCATCATATCCTTTATTGTTTATAACCTATTATTTGGAGAAGAGATGTTACACTAATAAACAACTATCAAGACATAAAAAACCAGGTGAAATGATAATAGCTTATATACCTCTGGAGCAACATAATTTGGAGTTCCACATGTTGTGTGAAGCAGGCCATCTTCCTAAAAGAGACAAATTCTGTATCATCAATTTCAAGTTCTTGTGACGATAAACAAATTGTGATTTGTCTAATGATAGTCTAAGACAAGGAGTGCAGCGTCGCAGTAAATTGGGGTTTGCATAACTTCTAGTACATGCTAATATGCTATGAGTTAAACACTTGTTAAATGACACGTCAAGTCATATACTCACTCGAACTTGCTGAGGCAGAGCACTCAGTCCAAAATCCGAAACTTTTAGAACTCCCCTTGAATCCAGCAGTAAATTCTCTGGCTGCAATTCACTAGAGTATGTGAATAGAAGTAACAAATCTGTTGATCGCTAATGCTGAAACTGACGAGAAACTCGATGTAACATAAGGTCATACAGGTTACAGACCAAATTGAAAGGCAAAAATAATGACATAATCATCACCACTGAAATTTAAATAAATAAAAAAAAGTAAATAACATCATGCAGTCATTTCATTGGGAGAAGAAGGCAGGCTAAAAATAAATGCAATAATAATGGCATCATGATCAACACTAAACATATGCTAGTGATTATATAGAACAAGGAGTAGTTCTGACCTTTAGATCTCTATGGAAAACACCTCTGCTGTGGCAAAAATCTACAGCATTAATAAGCTGCTGGAAGTACCGTCTAGCATCATCCTCCTTCATCCGTCCTTGACTAGCCTAGGTCAACGAAACAACAGAATATCCAAAGGAATTCTCAAAGGGATCACATATTTTTGAACAATTACTATGTACTGATGAGTCATGAGTGTCTAATCATGTTTTCCATCAGGTATAAAAAGCCCAAACTGCTGACTTACAATTTTGTCAAAGAGCTCACCACCAGTCACAAATTCCAGAACAATGTATATCTTAGTTTTGCTAGCCATAACCTGCATCAAGATTACTGTTTTCTAAATAACCAATCAACTATAGTGATAAACTACCACAATATAGTTTAAAAAGAATAGAAAAAATGCCACTGCCTCCTAACCTCGTACATGCGGATTACATTTGGGTGTCTAATTAGTTTCATTGTCGAAATTTCTCTTTTAATCTGCAAAATCACACAAGTAAATACAACACATTGAGATGCCAAATTCTAGACATAACCAATAATATGCTTCACAATTTTATTTTCCATAATTTTGTCAAGCACAAAATGAACAAATTACACTTATTCCTCCAAGTCAGCAAATCATATCAATAATTCACAAAACAGATATATAATATGTAAATTTTGTTTTAACACGTCAACTAAATATGCACCAATGCACGAAAATTTGCATTTTGTATTGGGGAACCATTACTATTGAATTAAATCACATGTGTGCCAAGAACATAATTGTGATCATGTTAATAATAAAAATCAATATGAATTATTAACAAAATAGAAAGATTAAAGAGTAATTCTTCTAATACAATAAATAATATTAAATTAATTAAAAAGAAAATAATAAAGAACAAAACATTCTGATACCTGGCCGATCATTTTATGCTTGAGCACTTTCTCTTTATCTAGAATTTTGATAGCGACACTATCGCTGGTCTCAACATTCCTGGCGAACTTCACCTTCGCGAAAGTTCCCTCGCCGAGAGTACGGCCGAGCTCGTACTTTCCGACGCGCGTCTTGCTGCTCGAACTGTGGCCGGAGCGATGCGAAGCCATTTTTTCCAACCCCTCTCTCTCTCTCTATATCCAAATCACAAAAATCGAATCTCTCTCTCTCTCTCTCTCTCTCTCTCTCTCTCTCTCTCTCTCTCTCTCCCTCCCTGGAATTCGATCTCGATCGGTCTCTCTCCCTGGAACTGTGTCAAAACCTCTTCTTCTTGCAAGGCTGCCACACCTGAGACTTGGCCACACTCATCTTCTTCGCTGATTTTAGGGAACAGGAAGAGGAAATGAGCTGAGAATTAATGGAAACCCTAAATTCCCTTTTGTCCCGATTGAGATCGAACTGGAAAAGGGAGGGAGGAGATTGCTCGGAAATTGAAATCCTGGGAAAGGAAATGGATTCTGGTGTTTACGGAGGGGCGATGGTGGCCGTTGGATCGGACTCTAGCCCGGGAAAGACGGATGGATCGACGGTGGGGAAGCAGCGAGAACGAGACAAAATAGGGAAATTTATATTATTGGAGTTTTAAATTTGGAGGCAGAGATGAGTGGTTTACGTCGTTGTCGGGGTTTTGGGGGTGGGCCCCGCTGGACGTAGCTGAATCATAGGCGACATCGTTGGTTTTGGTTTGGTGTTGTTATTATTGAGGAAAATGATTTTTTTTTAAAGAAAATTCATGTATGAGGAAACAATCTTTCCAGAAGGTACGAGAAGCTATGATCATGTGCATTGTTGTTCACTTAACTTAGGGCTTGTTTGTTAGGTGTACATTATGTCGGTAAATTTTGGTAAGTAGGTGATGAAAATTTTAAGAAGTTGAAAATTTTGATAAGTTGGTGCTCTATTAAGTCAGTTTTGTTTGGTAACTGATTAACTAAATGTTCTGATAAGTAAAGTGTTTTGTTTGGTAAAAACTCTGGTAAGTCAATTAGAAATTGCAAATTACCGAATTGCCCATGATATTAGTATTTACATATTTTA
>JAYMTG010000208.1:0-15002 GCA_036897565.1 Pelargonium exstipulatum | reverse complement strand
GTTTTTGTTCAGACAGGACTGGGACTGCTCAGGAGTGGCCAGTTAGCTTCCCATTTCACCCTCTTCTCTCCATTTTTCAATTTTTTGGCCTTGTTCTTGCTCTGGAAGAGCTGCTAGTTTATGGTAAGCTTGTTGTTGATTGAGAGGTGTTTGGTTTCTGATGTGATTTTGGAGTATAGTGGTGAAGTGAAGTGAAGCATGAAGTCTTTGAGCAGTGTGGGACTTGGGTTGAGTGTGGTGTTTGGGTGTCTTTTGCTGGCTCTGGTAGCTGAGCTCTACTACTTGTTTTGGTGGAAGAAGAGATTTGCCAACAGAGAGATTGAAGATGGTTATAGCAGCCCAGCTAGGGAATTGCTCTACATGTTCTGTTGGAGGAGGCCATCTTCATTGACTCAATCAGCTTTGAATCCTCAAGAGTTGTCATGTTCTGGTCTGAGAATCACAGATACAATGGTTCATGACCCAGAAGCCAACAAGGATTTGCTGCTCAAGCCCTTTGGAGAAGATGGTGTGGAGTCAGAGCTCATGAGGCTGCACAACCTCTCAGGCCCTCCAAGGTTTCTCTTCACCATTATAGAGGAAACAAAGGAGGATTTGGAGTCTGAAGATGGCAAGTCTAGAGGTGACTACAGAAGTAGGAGCTTGAGTGATTTGCTTTTCACAGTGGAGACACCATATCTAACACCTCTTGCTTCCCCTTCTTTTTTCACTCCTCCACTCACTCCAATGGACTCTGCTTACAGCCCAAGATCATTCAACCCTCTCTTTGAATCATCCACAGATGCAGAGTTTAGCAGAATCATAAGGTCATCACCACCTCCAAAGTTCAAGTTCTTGCAGGATGCAGAGGAGAAGCTTCACAGAAGGAAACTGATACATGATGCTGATACAGCAACAGCTCACCAAACAAGTGATGGGCTTGCTCAAGACAATGGAGGGAAAGCTACAAGTAGAAAGTTTCTTAGAGATAATGAAGATGGGTCTTTCATCACAATCATTGTTGATAGGAACAGGGAAAGAGATTAGCTAAGCTTAATCACCATCACCATCCACTACAGTACCAATCAAGCACATCTCAGGTTCAAGTTAGAGCTCAACTAACTCAATTGAAATTTGAAACTCCTCACATTGAAATATTGAATCATCTTCTTCTTCTTTTGTTTAGGTTTGGGTTGATTATATATCATTTTATCTATCTTCTTTTTAGGAGTTTGGAAATGGTATTAGCCAGATGTTAATTAAGAATCTGCAAAACACCCATTGTGTATTGTAACTTGCATTTTCTTTTTCCTCAAGAGGGGTCAACATTCTTGCTAAAATGATGTTGAGAGGTGGTCCAATTGCAAGTGGGAAACTTATGGGGTTATTTGTTTTATTCAATCTCCATGTCTCCTGAGTTGTCATGTAGCTCCTGTAATCATTCCTCTTGGTGGAGTGAAAATTCTACTACTGCTCAAATCAAAAGAGCACTGTAAAATTCTTTTCATGCCAAGCTTTTTTTCTTTTTTACTCTTTTCCCTCCATTTTCTAGTTTTTGCTATCATGTGAAAAGCACATAAATAAAACTTACATTCTTGCTCCATGATGTTGATTCCTGCATTGCCCCACTTATGTCTACTTTTTGCTAATCCTAAGGTTAATGACTAATCTCAACCATTCACCACAATTTTAGTATAAGAATCTATGTTTTTTTATCTGCACGGAGCTACTTTGAATATTGATGTTTCTTGTAAATGGCTTCAGTAAAGCAAAGTGACAAACTTGGAGGAATGGGGCTTTAAAGACTTGTGAGAGGGTTTTGGCCATTTTCCTAAACAACAAGGGGATGCAGAAGCTGCCCCGTGAACATTTCTAGTGGGGATAGGCCATAAAAAATCATTACAGGCATGGAAGTTTTTAGAACCTTTTTTCTTTTACATCACGATGTATATTTGGACGGCGAAAGGGTTTGGATAGCTCGAGAAAACGCAAGACTTGCACATGTGAATGTACGTGAATGGATAACATGAAGTATCAAGTCCAAACACTATTCATGCTAGCCCAACACTTTGCATGATCGATAAATCCGAACCACCTAGCCGTTCTAGGCTAATAGTATAAATAGAGGAGTGTTGCACTTGCCCAAACCATCCAAACTTTTTGTAATAAAAATAAGACATGTCTAAGTGACGAACGGGTCGTTACAATGAGCTATGTTAAGTGTGCTCGGCAGTACAAAAATTCAAATGATTGATCAAACTATATTTGGCGTAAGCAATGAAATTAACATTACTAGTTGAAACAGTAAAAGAATAATATACAGATGTACTGTATTGCAAGAGTAACTCAATTTTAGTACAATGTCAACAAATGGAGAACTCGAAATTCATGTATCAAAGACAACTTTGTAACAAAACTAAAAGATGAGCAATGTGTATGTTCTGTCATCTGTGCAAGGAGAGAGTCTCGTAAGATCGGTAACAACAACTCAATTCATCCAATATATAGGATTAGACTTCTGAGAATAAATTGAATTTGGGTAACGGCTACAGAGGTAGTAAGGCCAAAATAAACTCAAGTCAAATTTCTGCGGCGGACAAATCTGTTATTCCTAGTTCAACACAGAGCGGGTTCAGGCCAGGTTCTTCCAAAAGGCTAAATGCAGTAAACCCATAGTAGGCATGGTAAAGATCCGGCAGATGCCCAGGGAACTTACTGAAACCACCATACTGAGACAGTAATAAGCAAATAATCAGAACTGATAACAAGAGTTTTGAGCATGTTAGGATAAAAAACATTCATTCTAATTTCATGACCATCTAGGTCTCCACTTCCTATAAATTGCAACAATTATATCAGATTCCACACAGTTTTCCCCCCATTTTTTGGGCTAATGTTTTCTGACAAATAATCGAACTAGTAGGCGAGATGATTACTATCCTAGTTCCTTTTTTCTTAGAAACAATACTGTATGGCAGCAGGCTCAAATAATGCTTTTAGTCTCATGTAATGTTCATCAGTATTAAATTAACCCACTTCCACACAAGCGCACCCTATATGATCCATTAAAAGAGGACACCAAGAACAAGCCTCGACATGTTTCATAAAATTATATTGAGCATACAGTCTAAGAAGTTGAAAGGAGAAGTAGCTGCACCTCAGATTGACAAGTAAGCAAGAAACTCCGTATTGCTTTCTTGTCAATGAATTTCTGGGCCCCTAAGATCTTCAAAACTGATCCAATCCTATAAAAAAACAAATATACTCTGTCAAGGCAAAAATAGAAAAGTCTCCCCTTTAATAGCCCATAGGCATTCTTAGCTTCTTAAACTTACCAAAATGCATAGCATGTGTCACTAGGCTTGTTGGGTCTACCTTGGAAACCACCATCAGCTGCCTGTCTCTGCATCAGATAAAAGAACATAGAATGAAATCGCTTTTAGAGCAAAATAACACTGCACACTAATACATGTAAGTCAACAATCAACAAGCATGGAATAGAAAGTTCGATTCTAATATAAATGAATAAGGTCTTTAGTCTTCTGGGTCAGGAATCACAGGCTCAACTATATTAATGTTTGGTGAGAATCACAGCTTAATCTACACTAAATAAGAATTCTTTAAATAACTCCGCCACAACCAATTCCCACTCTACGAATTTGGGTTTATATCAATAAGAAATGTATCAATGTGTCGCGTTTTTCATAATCTAATTTGGCACTTGTCCAAGTGTAAATTTCAAAAGGCACAACAAAGCTTTAAGGCACGGGGCATATTAAAAATTAAGATTACGAAGGAATTAAACCTGCAGGCACCAATCCAGCAGCAATGGCACATTTATCTTGGAAGATGAGACAGTTCTAGACAGAATATCATCTTCAATCAATCCCATTAAGTAGAGAGACGCAACAGCACAATAAGTTCCACCACCTGCATCACTAAGATGAATATTGTTGGTAAATAACATTGGAGAAAATACAGCTTTAATCAAGAACCACAATCGGTAAATCAACTTCAACCAGAGACGGAGCCACTAGGTAAGTTTTGGGAGCAATTGCCCCCACTCATCTTTTATTTTACAAAAAACACCACTATTTTTTATCAAAATATATGTCCTTACTTTTTTCACATTTACCCCCCAACATTTTTTAAAAGTTTCATCATTGCTCCATTAAAAACTATCTTAATAAAGATTTAAACCAATAAACTTTATCATAATACTGAGAACATTCCACCAATTAAGATATGAAACATCTTGTATTAATCTTTTTAAACTACATATCTATTTGTGAATTAATTAATTAATTAAAATAAAATATTAAATAATTATTTTGCCACTGGCTAAACATTCTGAATCCGTCCCTAACTTCAACCAAACTATTCTTACATATATATATGGGAATACCGTAGAAGAATGATAAGAATTATTATAAAGGCTAGCAAAGTCAATTTATTGTTAAATTTAACATATATTAAATCCGACTAGATAATCTTTAACAACCATAAGAAATCGTTTAAACTCACCATGAGATTCTGAACCAGGAACCAAGCCAAAGCCACCATCATAAGACTGAAAGAACAGGATAACTCTTATGTAAGCACATAGGCAAAGATATCCATTATAGGCAAGAAACATAGAACCAGTAGAAGATATATATGACTTCCCAATATACAATGAGCTTGCTATATATACCTGGCAATTCAATATGTAATCCTTTGATTTCTCCTTGTCCATGCCACTCCAGTTTCCGAACATAGAACAGATGGCAGCTAATGCAACAATTATCTATATCATATTGGTTTAAGATTATATTTAATATAAAAGAACAGTTCATTACAATCTTTTCTTCTCTCTTACCTGCACAGTATACAAATCGCAGGTCCATTTCAGCCCCAATATGGGTTGGCATAAAACTGCCAAAGAAGAAAGAAATATAATATTAGTTAAAGATACAGTATATATCATGAGAATCTTTATTTAGGAAAAAAATACTACAATCTTGATGTAGTTTGTCTTTCAGGATTGCAGAAAACCTAACCAGAACGGAAAAAGCCTACCTCCCATCAGGTTGTTGAAGGTTTCTCATCGATGTCAATATCGATTCAGAATCAATATCTGAGAGATCATATCCAATCATCTTAAGTATGGCTAAGGCACAGTATGTGCTCGCTAAGTGACTGCCATTGTGAACCAAAACCTACATGCATAATAAACAGACAAGGCTGGGTCCATGAAACAGCAAGGCATAGCACTCAATCATGTGCTGACTGCAGAGTATACAAGAGAGAATAGGATCATGGTTCATCCAAAATAACAAGACTCCCTTACCCCATCATTTGAAGGAAACTGAGAAGTTCTGGAACCATGGAATCCATAGAATTGTCCTGCAGCAAACAAAAAGCTCGTTTTCCTTACCCCTTTTATAAGAAAAAAAAACATTCAATAAGAGCAAAAGTATTAAAAGCACTTCACTGGGGACTGAGGAGCCCTTAAATTAGTATTGAGTAGTCAAACAAAACAAAATGTAGCAAAACTGTTAAAAGTTCGGCATAATCCTACCATAGCACTCAAACCTAATAAAACCAGTAGGAATCAAACCCGTACCATTTTCCAGATCAGACTTTTCTCTAGGGTGGGCTTGGAAGGACAAAACCCATTTAACAACTGCATCCTTGTCGACCTGCAGAATATACAGCATCCACCACCCATGAAAAAGGGAAACAAAACTTCCAATGGAGAGCAAAACACTTAATTTCATTAAATAAGGGAAGATTCCTAGGCAACATGAGACCAGAACTCCAATTGGGTGAAATCATTTTTAAAGAAAATTTTGGAATTTTCACGTTTTCTGCATTAACATCTTCCAACTTAGGTCTAAATGTAAATCATGGTTCGAAAATCCAATCACATTATAGCACAGGGTACAGGGTTGAACCAAAGGATCCTTCATTTAATCATTGAATGAAATTCTGTGAACTTTTGAGTACACGGATCAAAAGAACAAGTCCAAGACTTCCACTCCCCTAACCCTTCCAAAAACCATCTAGCTGAACACTCAACACACTTCAGATCAAAGAATTTACCTTTTTCTGCCCATGCCTCATCAACAAACAAACGGATGGAAACTACACTACCAAAGTAACAAAAAGTGAAACAAGTAAAGTAAAATCTTCAACTTGAGGTCTATCAATGCAGCTATCAGTTCTCCCCATTACCAGCTTAGCATAAAAACGTTCACAAATTACACTGCTCTTACTTATTTGTTCATTGTCTATATCATCAACCAAAGCAGTAAAAAAACTGTGAAGCACAAGTGACTAGCAAATCAAAATCCAGAGGTTATAGATACAAAGACCCAACATTAAATATACTTTTCAATTTCTAAGTTGTTTCTTCACATCTATCAGGAACCAAACAGGTGTTTATGTAACATACACGATCGGTGGCGCGGAGGAGGTGGAGGGACGAGATTACGAAGTAGGCGAGAGTGAGGCGGTTGATCTCCTGCGTCTGAGACTCCGGCGGCAACAATTGGTACATCATCTCAACGAACACGATGTGCCTTTCTCTGTCGAACAACGGACTAGACCACGATGCTTCGTCTGACGACTCCATATCCAATTGCTCCTCCATGCCCGAAATTCGGTGCCGATCTCTCTCTACAAGTCTTCTGAGTTTGACCACGTCTCGTTGGCTTAAAATATTTATTTAAGCTATTTATTCTAATTGGTCCGTGACGGGAAATGAGTAACGGTCAGTGAATTTAGCGTCCGTTTCAACGAGAGTCGGATCGCTCCATAAACCCTGGCTCTCTCCTTAAACCCCTCTATCTTGTTTTCAGTCACGCTCTAACGATTCGGAATCGGAATCGGAATCGG
This sequence comes from Pelargonium exstipulatum, assembly GCA_036897565.1. Lineage (NCBI taxonomy): Eukaryota > Viridiplantae > Streptophyta > Magnoliopsida > Geraniales > Geraniaceae > Pelargonium > Pelargonium exstipulatum. Next base: position 8,144 of record JAYMTG010000208.1, on the reverse strand, counting down.
AACTCGGAAGAGCAATTTCGTCGAGCACCTGGTGTGCGCTTGTTCCAAACCCAAGTTTCGATGATGAGCGGCAGCAAGAGAGCTGCTTTGACTATAGCCGAGAAGTGCAAGGTCTCATCTTTGTCTCTCGTCTGTGAATTCAAGTCTCTTATATTTATTATTTACAGTAGCAAATACTGTACCTTACTGTTACTGTACGATTCATTTTTCGAAATTTTTGGAGTATTGCAGACCATATTGGCATCAAATTGGCAAGGTTACCTTAATACTATCAATGCTGAATCTGGAAGGTGATTTTTCTGTTAGGTGCAGAGACCCAGAGTGAATGTTATTTGTGTTGAGTTCTGTGATTTTGTGCATTTCGCTTTATTTGAATTCATGTTTATTTTCTTTTCCTTTTATTTTGTGATGGTATCAGCCAGGAAATTTACACTTCAAAGGTTAAATATTTACTCAGAAAAGGGAAGCCATATATTTGGGTGCCAGAAGAGGAAAAGCATAATGTGGTATGTTTGATCTTTGTGTTCGGGTCTTTTTTGTTTCATTGTCTGAATGATTCACATAGAATAGATCATGTAGGTTTAAATTTGAACTAACTTAGCCACCATTGAAAATAACTAGTGTTTAATTAAGTTTCTAGGAATCAAGATAGACTCACCCTACTGATTCAGGTTACATAGATGTCTACACGAAGCTTCAATGGTTTCATGTTTTTGTGCCACGGTGATTACAGTGAATGACTTGGGGGCCAGTCCCTTGACAAGTGGGGTAATAGTTCATAAATGGCAGCTTTGTTTCATGTTATATGGTATGGACTGCAATGTTCAAGACTTCAAGTACTGGAGGTGAACATTGTCAAGTTTTTGTGGAGCTGTGTCTGAAAAAAATCAGTTACAGAAATTATATATTTTCCTGTTTTCTCAACTTTTTTGGTTCCATTGATATGCCATTGTTTGTTGGAGCAATCAAACCAATGCCTTGAGTAGTAGGATTCTGTGTAAGCATGTAAATTGAGTAGAAATACTTGGGCACAGTAGCCATAGGTGGATATGAAGCTTGCAATACCATGCATATGCTGTTATGGTTATAATGGTACTTATCTAGTTATCTTGATGAGCATTATTAAGTTCGTTGAGGTCTTTTCTTGCATACTTCTGTGTATGAATTTCAAGAACATGAAAGTATAAGTTTGACATGTAACTGTTTGGTGGATTTTTTTTTTATTTTTTTATAAATTTTATTAAGAGGCTACATAAGTACATAGACATGATATGTCTTTTATTTTCACTTCATTTAAGTTATTTGATTGTCCAGAATATGTTGATAAATGATAACTTTTTATGACTTCCCTTTGCCCTCCTCTTTTTCTTGTAGAACACATTGATGGATGAACGTGGTTCATTTGCTGTGAGCAGTCCCTGCCCAGGTCCACTGCCAAGCATATTTAAATCTCTAAATAAGGTTGGTGCATACTCAGGCTTGTGTTAGTTTCTTTTATTTAGGTAGCGCGTATGAGGAGTGTTGCTTTATCTGCATCATTCCCCATTCTCCTATTATATTTCATTTTATTAAGCATATGGTTGTTAGTATCATATGATGTGTATCACAATACAATACGGTTGAACGTACAAACAGTACGTATCGGTTGCTTGAACAGCTGGAAGGGTTGAATCGGTCATTGAACCGTATGTATTGAATTTTATCGGTAAAAACTGCATGGTTCACAATCACACGGTTAAAAAAATTGGAGTATTTAATGATTGGGCCTCAAATTTTTAATCTAGCATAACAGGCCCATCAATAAAAATTTAGGTCTACAAGTAAGTAAACTGTTACTTTCTATTTTTCTCTTAAAAATCCAATCCAACCAACGATAATTAGATTTGACTTGGCAAGGATTTGAAATATGAAGAGTCCATAATATGCACAATGAAAACAATGAAGGGAGACGACAGAAAACAAATAGAAAAACAGACTTAAGAAGAGAAAGGACTCACAATTCATGAGTTTAGGTCTTCATTGAGAGAAAGTATGGACTTGATAAGGGTTAGCAGATTATAACTATTTACATTCTATTTTTCACTTCAAAATCTAATAAAACAACAATAATTAGTTTTGATTTGGTTAGGATTTGAAATATGAAGTCCAAAATGTGCACAATGAAAAGAAAGAAGGGAGAAAGAAATCAAATAGAAAACTGACGTAAGAAGATAATGGACTCAAAGTCCATGAGTTTAGGTCTTCATTGAGAGAAAGTGTTGACTTGATAATGGTGTGCAGAGTATGACTATCAGTCTTCATATCATAGAGCTAAGTATCACAGTTTTAGTAAGTAATAATGATTATATGCCACACTTCAAAAAAATTAAATTTACCCTTTTTTGATAGTTTTCAAAAGAGGTTCAATTAGTTGTCCATTCACATTGCATGATACACTATATTATTAAACTAATAATTAATACATATTGAGCAAAATAGTGACCAATATCTTCAAAACTAAATATAACTCTATTTTCTTTAAAAAAAGTTATGAACCATACAATTCATGATTAGAAAAATAGCTCTAATTGTTCACGATATGAACCTCGATTTGACAACCATGATTGAAGAATTTTCCTTTTATAAGGTACCGTGAATTTTTGGAGTACTTTATCCAGTTACACAGGAGTAGGAACCTGATATAATTTATGTATGAATATGCTGCAGTTACCAACTCGAGTTGCTCTTATTGGTGAAGCATTGCCTCTTGAAGATAAAAAGGTGAAAACTTGTAACATACTTCTCAGTGATTACGGAAATTCATATGTGCTGTGTCAAATTCATGATGTAGACACTGAACTGAATTTATCCAATTTATTATGGTTGAGTTTAATGCTAATAAGCGAATCCGGCACGTAATTTCAAATACGTGAATCCGGCACGTATTTGGGCGAATCCAACGCGAATCCGACTCCGATTCGCAATTGGACACGGATTTGTACACTGATTAATGAATCTGTGCTTCATAGATTATTATATTTCTCAGATATTTTGTCTTGCGAACTAAAATCATGTTCTTCATTTTGGCTACTCATTCTTGCCGGTCTTTCTTAAATGTACCAATCCACTAACTTACGATGTCTTAACTCTTAACAAATGCTATACTACCTTTTAATCCTCTTCCTCTCATGCTCAACAACTTCTAGCCTAATGTACTTGTTGGCTTATGTGGGTATTAGTGTATTACTTATTTTTCGATTTGGATTTTAGTATTTCATTTGAAGTTCTAGATTTGGGCCAAATTGAATGTACGGATGCACCAAGAATTTGAATTTGGATTTGATCCAATTCCAATTGAATTCAAAACGTTACTAAAAGATGGGGATTCAAATGACTGTCACATGAAATTCTATAGTTTCTAAACTATGGATTTGATTTGAATTCTTAGATTTCAAATTGTAAAATTTAAATCATGAGTTTCAATTCAGTTCTAAGAATTGAAATACAACTTGGAACTATTGGTCAATGTCTCATGATGAATAATATCACAAGTGTGTATGTGGACAGGAATTTGTAATAACAAATGTACGTATACAAGTTCTAGCTATTCTACTTTTCATAGGGGCAAGATAATGACACAAAATAAATACTCTATTATTTTACATTTAATTTTTGATAGAATGAACAATATCTTGTGGGATTTTTGTATACGATATACTTTAAACAAATTCATTAATTTTAAGAATGTAACTGCTATTTTCCTAAAAAGATGGTAGAATACTAAACTAATAGGGGAAAGGTGACCCATGAGAAAATGTGAGAAAATTCTTTTACGTTGTGTTTGGAAACAAACATTTCATTTGAAGTGCTTGATTTGAGACAAATCAAATGATGAATTTCAAATCAAGTTTGTTTCTCAAATGCATTCTTAGGAGAAACTAAGTGAGTAGGGGTAGGCCCAAGTAATATGGAAAGAAGTAATACAAAAATGCATGACTTTACTGATGAAATAGCATTAGATAGGAATAAAGTGGGTTTAAGGAGAATACAGTGAAACATTCCAAGGAGTTTGCTGAATAATTCTTGTAACCAACCCTAACATTGTTTGGTAAATGGCTTGGTTGCTGTTGATTTTAGTTTATATAATATAGTTTAGTTGATTCTTAAAGTACTTTGATGCGTTGTATAACTCTATTTTGGCTGATAAAGTACAGCCTTGAGAGAGGAAAGGGTTATGAAACTTAAGATAGTGTTTCACTAATTGTCCCTCAAGAGAAGTTGATGAGTAGCTCTGGAAAATCTAAATTTACAAAGATGGTTTCTTTCTACGCCCAATCTTAACACTTTTTAGAAGACTAGAAATGTGGGCCACTGAGGGAGGTGGAGGGATTGTTACACACATGACACATCCATACAAGGTGGAGGGTTCAAGCAGACTTATAATCATCAAATGTGAAATGTCTGGTGCAGAACAGTAGGACCGTGTCAATATGGTTTATGCTTAACTTGTCTAAGTATAATGATTTTTGTGGAATATCATTACTGACTTCTTTCTTTTCCCTTGTGTAGACTCACTTAGCTACAGAGTACCTTCGAGAAGTCGTACTGTCTGAACAGAGAGTGATAAGTATGTCCAGCTATTCAGTTCAAGGTGTACTACCTTCATCTAACCGTAGTTCTACATCTCGATGTAACAACCTTCAGGAGCTACTAGAGGGAAGTGCATTCAAGATTTATAAGTTTGACGTAAGGTAGAAACTTGCAGTTCAAAATCTTCAGGAGTATTGTTATCTCTCCAACTATTATGTATCTCCCCCATTTTCTCTCTCGTCCATTCATTTTAATTATTGATTCAATACTTAGTATCTACAAGGGGCTAGTTATTGACTTATTGTTCAATGAAAGTAGTGATTTCACAATAGTAGCCAGTATTGGTTCCAAATCTTTAGATCCTGCTTCACATCATTGAACCCTGGCTAGGAATGTGGAATATGAGAAGCTAAGAACTGCAATCATGGTTAAATCTGAGCATACTGCCCCCCACTGGTTGAACCTACAGTGCTTTTAATCGGAGGGATCTTATCTATATTTATGAATTAAGAGTTATTTTTATTCAAGTCTTGAAAGAAGTTCAAGCCAACTCTATATGAATAATTTTTTTTTTAATCAGCAAGTGTACCAACCGAAGCTCGGACCAGAGACCTCAAGAAGAGCAAGTGTCTTAAGCGACTTGCCCTGATGATAGTTGGTCTCTATATGAATAACTGTTTTACTTTTGATCAACTCCCCTCCCTAACCAAAAATTAGATTCACGAACATAGAGAATGCATATCCCCAATGGTGTTATTTGCGTCAATAACATTCATTACATGGCATTACCTGTACAGATAACCCACAAGCAAGAAGCATCTGCTAATTTTCGTTCATCTTTAAGAAACGGTAATATCATAAAACATATACATGTGATTGCAAAATTATGTATCTCCTTACTATGGATTGCTGAAACTATTACTTACAAATACGTGTGCAAAATTATATATCTCCTTTTGTGTGGATTGAAAGAATAATAAATTATTGTTTATAGGCTTCGTCTGAAATGGATATTTGTTCTCTAGATTGTGCAAATTTATTGATGCCAATGGAGGCTCTTATGAGGTAAACATGGAAGACATTGAAACATCTAAAGCAGATCCATTAGGTAAATCTTTCCTAACAGATATTGTTTCTGCCATTTGCATAATGACATGCAAAATTGATCACTAAAGCATGATCTCTTTTGTGTTTCTTCTGGTCAAATTACTTTCTCGAGCATTACTTTTTGCCTATTCTGGTCTAATTTCATCCTAAATGTTTTTCACATGCAGCACCTTTTTCTGCTGAGCTAATTGATGGAATAAATCAAAGTGAAGTGAGGCGTAGAGCCCTGGTGCTATTTTGTTTTGTGTACTCAAAGGCAGCTGCAAAAGTAAGATCCCAACCCATATGATGCATGCATCTAGACTTCTAATATATTGAGGTCAATACAAGCATTAGCTATTTACTATGAAGTGCTATGATCCATTTTTATAATGAAGGCAATAATGATCATCTAATTGATAACTTGCAGATTTCATCATGTTATAAATTTAGAGAACTGGGACATAGGTTTGGATACAAAATTCCATTTGATGCTTAATCATATATTTGACCATGGCACTGTGCATCTGTTCTCTCTTCTTCCTCGTTTATGTATTAAATTGTTTGTCCAATCTTCAGGGCTACATGATTGATGTAGCCTCTCTCCAACCTGATGATAGTGGTATCGATTCCAGCTCTATTTGCAAAATGTTCAAAGACTGCCCAATGAACCAATTCACTCTTACTTGAATATATTCGCATGTGAAACCTAGTGGTACGGGTAGTTGGGGTGTTTGTGAGACTGACATGTAAGGAACTGGGCGCATGAGAACTACAATGATTTATTAACCTAATTTGCATTTGCAGTGTTTGGTTACCTGACCTATATTTAAGGAGAACCAATAGTCAGTGACAATTGTTTGAATTTATTGTCAGTGACTATTAGTCACATTTTAAATTGAATGGCTAGGACAATTGTTTTAGGAGTAATTATGTAGAGAATTAGCCAGGGTAGCCTCTGCAATTGCAAATACAAGTAAGTTAGCATATGAAAAAAAAAAGTTGCTTTAATATTATAGCCTAAAGGGTTGGCGGATCATTGATATTTCGACGTTTTGATACTTTGTATGTAACTGATAACATGCCATCATAGTTCTAACTTGATGCTTTACTGTAATAAGGACGCACATGTGATCTCGATAGATTGCAAGGGATTTGATGTGATGGGAAAGGTTCCGAGTATAGCAGATGACGGGGTTTGTGAATACGAGTGGAAGGAATTCAGGTTCACATTCAAGGAAGAGGCACGTGATGTTGAAACTTTCTGTAGTCAACTTGTGGAAATGGAAGAAGAGGCAATAAAGAAGGTTTCAAGCTATAGTGGTCTACAATGAGAGTTGCAAGACAGAACAACATGTTTAGAGTCAGCTCAGGACTCAAGATACACACTTGATGCATATGGGTGACTCAGATCAGATGTCAAGAATGTTTGGTTGCACCCATTGTTCCCAGCCGGATTATTCGATGTCCTCGTCAAAACTATAATGATAGTTTGTATAATAGTGGCTCTTGTCAGGAGAATGTGTACCAAATTTGCCTTGAATTATATCTGAATTGGAAACATCCTTTCTATTTGTAATGCATTTTTTTCGCCTTTGAGTTGATAATTCGAGGCTCTCTTCAGGTGTTGGTATTGCCGTCCAATATAAACAAATATCTTCCAAGTGAATAAAGAAATATTTATAATAAAATATTAAAATATTACCAACGAGGGTCCATAGCTCAGTGGTAGAGCATTTAACTGCAGATCAAGAGGTCACCGGTTCGAACCCGGTTGGGCCCTTTTTTTTTCAATTTCCTTTTATGGGCCCCTGAACAAATTTTATTTTCTTCTTCATATTATGGGCCCAAGCCCAACCAACCAGAATGATCTAAAAGGAAACTGAAGTGTTCCTCTTATTAGTATCCATGGTCACCAATTTGGTTTTTGTTTTAACCTTTGAGTATCAAGATTATTCTAATTTGATATTTTATGGTATATGTTCTGTTCTAAACTAGGTATATGAATATTTTGCACATCACACGTGAGGCGAAACGACGATGTTTCAACTCCAATAATTACGCACACAACTCCACATAATGTTATGTCTTACATATATTTTAGGGCTCCAAAACGTCAAAAGCTATATGCGTCTTCATCTTAAAAATATTGATTACTTTCAGTAATGACTCAACTTTGAATGAAACAACATTTTCTAATTTTCATTTGTAAATTTTTAAAATAATATAATTAATTAATTAATTAACATAATAAATACCACGACATAATAATTTGACGGATCAGTTATGGCCGGAATGATGTATATATTAATTTGAAACGAAACGCATATTAAGATGTACAAGTTAGAGCAATCTCGATATTATGAGGATTAAATTAAAATGTAAATCTATTGTAATCAAACTAATGACCCATTTAAAACATATTAATAGTAATAATCTATTCAACTCAACGTGCCACTAATAAGTTTGTAATACTAATGACATTCTCT
>JAYMTG010000207.1:0-15017 GCA_036897565.1 Pelargonium exstipulatum | reverse complement strand
AAGAATAATTGAATATGAGAGCCGGCGCGCTATAAGAGAAATCTGAAAATCTTGTTCAAGCTAGATCATCCATTAGTATAATATGTATCAGCAAGGGAGACATTCCTTGTATCGCAATAGCTGCGCTCTATTCTATAATTCAGAAAATCTAATATCATTTTGAAAGCAAGAAATCCAATTTCAACTATTTCAACTAATAGAGTCGTAATTTCCATTTGATTAGTACTCCAAGCAATACCTGAATTAACAAAAAGTTTATAGATTAATGACTTCACTTCAATTCTTTACTTAGCGCATAGCTAGCGATTCTCCGTACACCCAGTATCAAGCAGTATCGAGGCTTCCTAAGAGAGACTTCATTTTTGATTCTTAACCTATACACGTCCTTCCGTATAAGAATACACATCAAGGAAAACTCCCCTTAACTTAAATGAAAAACTCTATCCCGAGACACTAGATTTGGAAGAAAAGACTATCTCCATACTTTAGTTTCTATCGCTCCCTTATCCCTTTACAATCCGGAATCCGAAATATAAAAAAGCAAACTTCTTTTTTGTGCCATCTAAAGCTGCCCTCCTCTTAGGACTACACCTTCTTATTCCTTCCTTTCTTTACCACTAGACCCTTACCCTTATTCAGAACTACATCTCTCTTAAAAGCTAGACTCCGGATCGGAAACCTGGAAACAGGGAAACAGACAGCTTTAGAGTTTCAATTCCTTGTAGCTTCCGGTACCTACAACTTTCTTACTCGGCAGATCACTAGGAAAAGGAGTTACATGTACAGGATTCAATACCGGTCTTAGATAGTACAAATAGGACTAAAACCTGGTATACGGTGCTCCTTTTCGGGGTGCTTTACCGGGGATTGTATTCTTAGTTCTTCCTTCCTCCTCACTCTGTTCAGAGCTTTGCCTTCTTTCCTTAACTAATCTGCAACTACTCTAAGAAAGAAGGAGTTAAGACCTTAATCTTTCCTTTTACTATATGTGTATGTCAAATCAGTCTTGCTTATTCTCTTTCCTCGTTCTTCAGTTCCTTTAGAGCTCTCCCAGCTCTCTTCACTTAATTCGGAGCTCTTACTAGTTTCCCTCTTCTCTTGCTTCCTCGTAAGTAGCTTAGTGCTTCAGAGTTATGAAGAGTTATGACTAGGGTTCCTCTTAAATAGACTGTGTTCCTTAAGTGTGTGTTGGTTAGGTACAAGAAAAGGTCGGTGTACCATAAAAGAATTAAGGCAAGTGCATGTCTAAGATAAAGAGTGCCTAAGAGGCATGCCCCTAGGCACATTAATAATGGATAAAGAAAGTGTAGGGTAGCTGGTACTCATCTTTGTAACTAGACTCTTAGGAGCCTTACTCTTTGTCTTATAGATATTGATAGGAGGTCTTGGATTCCATAGAAAGTCTCATTTGGACTCTTTGATGACTCTTATTCTTAGGGTCTTTAGAGGATTGGGTTGCTTGCTTACGGATTGTATGGTACTATTAAATGCTTCTTTGTCTTACTCATTTATTAGACTCGTTTGATCGGCTTTTGGACCTCTTGAACTACAAAGATTGAATTCACAACCTCTTGATCTTACTCTTTGGAAGCTAGGAACTGAATAACCTTCTTTCGACAGTGCTTTCTAAGGACTTCCCCACCGATAGTTATTGGGCTACTTAACCAAATCATCGACTAGCCTTTCTATCTACACCAATTCCTTAGGCCTAGTTGACTGCAAATCCTGAACTAGAGATCCTTACTTCCAACTAGAGAGGTTGTTCCTATCCCAATGAATCTATACTCTCACAAAGCCAAGAACAAGGAAAGGTGCAAAGGCATTTGCAAGTTCTATAGAAAGGATTTGGTTAAGGAGAACTTGACCCGCTATCAAGCAGAAACTTGAATTCTTTTTCTAGTTCTTTCAAGTCTTCCCGCCCCTCTCTATTCTGGAAACTCTTATATACATTTGCTCTTGAGCAGTTAAGACAAGTTATAGAGAATTCTCCATCAGAACTAAAAGAGTATCCGCCGACTGACCCTTCATCCCAGGATAGACTCTCTCAAGGCTTCTTAAAAAAAGTAGGTTCTTAATGAAATCTTTAGACAGCAACTATACTCTGCTTATTTTATGGGTTTACCATCTATATTTTATAAGGCTTGACTAGTGCAAAAAAAGAGGAGAGGAAAAAGCATACTTGAGGCGCTTCCAAACCTCCGCCATTCAAACTAGAGTAAAGGATACCTTTTTTTTCTATTAGTTTTTCAAAAGCCCCACATCCTATACTTATTAATCAAAAGAACTAGGCTTGTGCGCTCCCCCTTTTACTAAAAGATAGGCGATCCATTAAGATCTTACTTATATTATTGAACACTTTAATAGCCAGTTGACACTTCTTATTAGAAATCGTTCTTAAATCAAGAGCTCTTTTTAGCCATTTTAAGTTACTTTTCTTGTTTATCCGGGTTACAACTGGTATAGTCTTTATAATGTAAGCTTTACCTTAGTTAGAAATCCTGGGTTAGGGCTCCCCTACTCTGTTTTATAAAAGCTCTTTCCTTAAGCTACCTAGTTTAGTAAATACCATAGGCTCTTTAAGCCGATTCTTTTTATTACTTGAATTCCTAAAGATTTAGTTAACAAGTTACTGGGATCCCCCATAGAAAGATGAAAGTGTTATATTCTACCTCTCGAGCTAGCATCTATACTAATAGATAATTTCATTAAGGAACTTGCTTAGTAAACCAGGCTTAGAAAACACAACTTTTTTTAAGGAGTACCCTGATAAAAAGTAACTTATGAAAGGAAGGCAAGCTGTAAAGAAAGGTGTGGCTTAACTAGAGAAGGGAGTTCCTGTTGCTAAACAAAGTCTTGCTAATTCAAGGTATGGGATAGAGTACAAATAACTGCTTACAATATAAAACTGCCTTCTAAAGTCTCAAAACCCCTTGTTTAAATGTAATGTATTTGAAAACAAGCTGAATATGAAGAGAGGCTAGCCTGTACCAATGTCTCCTATGCCCGATTACTAGGAATTCTTCTTTCTCTAGGTCTAAAAAGAACTAAATCCAAAGAATTTTCTAGCAGATAGTTTATAGTCAGTTTTTGTGCTCCTTTGTTTACCAGTTTCCAATTCAAGTTCTAAAACTAAAGTAAAGGCAAGCTTCTTTGTTTTTCTTGTCCTTCTGAGACAGTTTTAAGTAAGTCTACTAAAAGCAAAAGTATAGCCCTTTTTTTAAAATCTGAAACATTTAGGAAGAATCTTACAAACCCGTACAATAAGGATAAGAGCTACCCATAATAGTTCAGCTTACAAAGCAAGGGTGTCCTTGTCGCAGAATTGAAGAGGGCCCCTATGACAAAGGAGAGTAGCTGCAAGATTTAAGAATAAAGAGGTAGGCTCGTCTAAAGAAATATCCTTAAGTTGACAACAAACAGGATACCTCGGGCGAGATTGAACCTTTACCTGCGGATTCTCTCAATCAGTGCTTTACCACTTGAAATACTCCAAAAAATGTCCACTTTCTACTAAACATTTGAAAGTCTCTTCTCTCCTGCAAACCCTAGACTCGGGTTCTTTTCTCATTAATTGAAACTTTTCCTTAATTATTTATCTTCTGCTGCAGCTGAGTCCTTGTCCTTATACTACCACCTGTCTTAGCTAGACCTGTTCTCTTACTCTTATAAAACCTGTTTCTTAGCCTTCTAAACTTTTATCTTAAACACAAAAAAGTCCAACGAAAAAGAGAAAATGAATAAACTAAAATGACTTGATTTTCAACAGAATTATCAGTTTAGTATCCTCGATAAAGTACGTGGGCTAGAACCAGCTATCTTACAGTTAATGCGTACATAATCTTTTTCCGTTTAGTTAGTTATTCTACTTGATGTATCTAATAAATTGAGAAAGTTAGAGGCAGTCCGCGTTGACTTTAGACAGGGATTTACTTATATAAAAAGAAATATGTTAGTAAACTCGGAGCCTTTGTCTCTCTATTCCTATTCACTTAATAAAACTCATGGAAAGAGGGACTGTCATAGCAGTAGTTTGCTTATATATATACGAGTAAAGTAGTAATTCGTACAGAAGAGTGCCCGGAAAAGGGTTAAATACAACAACAAAATAGACTTGCTCAAGGATAAAGATGCAAATTGAGTTTATTACTCCACTCTTGTGAATTTAAAAAGATCCTTATTACTCTAAATTTATTAAACGAATTTAGTATTTGTCAATATCTCAAAATGACTTCTTAAGAGTCTATAGAAGGGGATGGAATAGATAAGGCGTTAAACCCCGCCTTTAATGTCAATTTTACAAGCAGGTATTTAGCAAAGTCTTTTTCATTATCTGCATACTGATATAACAGAGTATGAATAAGAAGTAAAAAAGATTCTGTTTCCTTTTTATAGTCACGTCTATAACAGGCTTTAGTCCCCGCTACAACTCCACTTACTGTAAGCTATAAATCTAACCCGCGAGGAGGTTGAAAGTCTCTTATTTTACAACGTCTGGAAACATAAGCAAGCATTCTAAACAAAAAGGAAAGGTTTATCAAATAGCTTCTTTGAGTTTAAGCTGTGAACTTCACAACACTCATTACTGTGGACCTTGGCATAAACTAAGTACCGTATTGAAATCAATCAAATACCTGATGCGGATTCTTTACCTTATTTCAATAACTACAAGATATAATGATTTGAAATGAAAGCTTTTTCTTTAAAGCATTTTTATACATCCAAGTATTTCAGAGGTACAAAGTTTTTCTAAGATTTTATATCTTAGTGGGAATTCATATGGACTTGTCGCTACTGGGTAACGTCTTTAATGATGGATAAATTTACCAAACATTGGTATTCAAATTAGGATATAACTCTGCTGAAGTATCTTGAAGTTATAATATAAGAAGTCTCCCTAAAATGAGCCTACGTTACACGCTGAGGTGAGGACTTTATCTAGCCTAGTACAAAGGAAATGAGGACAAACTACTAATTTATACAAATGCTAGAGAGTTTTTAGTAACCTCAGCAAAAATAGAAAAAGGGTTTCAATGAAGATAAAGGGCTGCTACTAACAAGTAACAAGAGCTCCATTTGAGTTATAAAATTATCAATCGTTTATGGGATTTTGGGGCTAGAACCCTTGCATGCCGATTCCACTTACCGATTAGACATATGTCCCCAAAAAGCGTTATACTAAAAGGGATTCTCTAATTTAGAATTACCGGTGCTTTTCCATTTGAACTGCACATAATATTACTTCTTTTGCTTTTATAATAAACAACAAAAATACGTTTTAAGTATATGATTTAAAAGGACTTAGAAGGGGCCCGTTAAAGTCAGGCTAGCAAAAAAGGATTTCTTAAGTTAAATTCCAGGAATTCTTCCTATTTTTTGAAATCCTTACTCTTAATACCGAGAACAGCCTTCTCTATAGGAAATAGACTCTCACTGCAGCCAGCATTCCCAAGGGACCTGAAGCTAGTCTTTTGTTGCCTATAGCTGGTGTTTTTTATCTGTATAGATGTTAGATTACTTATATTAAATAAAACGAAGCGAGAACTTTTACTAAGAAAGGAATACGAATACATATACATAGTAGCAAACAGGTTAAGAAGAGAAAAAAAAGCTTATAGGAAAGGTATCCTTGGTTGGACCCCTCGGAGAAGTAATAGAAAGTCTGATGTTACTTTTCAAATACAAGACATATGAGTCCTGTAACATCGGCTTACAATGAAGAAGTATTCTTTTTTAAATTAGAAGGCTTAGTATCAAACAAAAATTTTTACTAATTCTTACAGAAGCTACTTTCATTTCTTGGGGCTTAGACAAGAGAGGAGATACATGTATTCAGTTTTCAGTTTGAGGCTTGGTAAGTTACTTTTTTGGTTAAGAATCAAAAGCAGCCTTTTACTTTAGTTCCCTACTGTGCCCTTATCAAATTTTACTTAAGGAGTTCTTTCCTAGTGGTTAAGGATACAGCCCTAAAAACGGACCCACTTATAATAATATGAAGCCTTGTATTTTTCTTTCTTAGCTTTGCTTGACTGTGTACTCCCCTAAAATAGGAGCCACGTCAAGTTTGAACAAAGGGTACTCTGCTTCTTAAAAGTACCAAAATAGCTAGACTTGAACTTGCGTTTTGAGAGCATGAGCCTCATGAGTTTATCCTCTACTCTATTCCACCCTTTGTCTAACAATAAAAAGCCTAATTATTAAGATAAAGCACTGAAAATTACATTATCCTTTCTATAAGTGATTCTAACAAATCCTTATTTTTTATTTTATATATTTTACTCGGGTACCGCTTTAAGGGCAAGCTCAACACGGGCCCTCGGGATTAGAAAGTCTCACATAAAAGCGTTTATCGACTAAAGGAAAACTTCTAATTAACAAAACGGGATCTTTATCTGTTTTTTTCTGAAAGTAGCAAGTGTATGATACTATATAGCTCCTATCTAGTATCTAGTCTAGAGTGTGTACCTTTTAAATATAATAGCTGCCTTTGACACTCAGTTTTCGGGGGGTCCTTGAAAAGAGGGGTGTAGGCTTCCTCAGTATTCTTTATTTAGTATTAGGGATTTAGATTACTTTATTTGAACGGGTTTTAGCTTGTAGAGTTTTTGTTTCCCAGGCGTAATAAAGAATGGGAAGAGTCTGAAGAATTCCTAAGCTGTAGTAAAAAATACACAGAAATAGAAGTCTCTTAACAAGTTTAGAGGAAAGTCCTTAACAAACTTTAGCAGGAAATCCTTATTACAAATCCAGAGATATCCGCTTTTCTAGAATAAAAGACCTTTACGGTAGTTGACCTGCCCCGTCAGCATAATGTGTGTGCCCGTTAGATGACTCTAATTTATGATTAAGATCTCAAGTGGAACCTCCTAAATTTAATAGGAATAAGCTCCAGGTTCTTCTAGGTAATTCATGAAGAGCAGCTCTACAAATTAGTAACAGATGCTCTTTTCTAGCAAAAAATGTTTAAATATTAGGAAACAGGAATTCTTTCTCAAATAAAGGACCTACAATAAAAGGAGTATCCTATTCAAGCAAGGTAGTAGTCTTAGGTACGAAGCCATAACAACTAATCAAAATTGGAGTAAATCTGAGAGATCCTTTTCAAAAAGAAAAGAAATGAGTGTCCTTCTAAGCACTCTGTAATATAAATCCAGATCGCTGCCAGCCTAGAGCCTTGGAGCCATGCATGCTACTTAAAAGGCCTGGGTTGTTTTCTGCTTTTTGAACATATACTTCTTATCAAGATAAAATAGACCTTAAATTCCTTTGATGTTAACTCTTCCAAAAAACTAGAGTTTCAATCTTCTCTATACAAGCACAGGATTTTACTTTAATTTGCTGTAATAGAACTTAAAATAGATTTTTATTACTAATACAATATAGACCCGTAGAATACCTAAGATTATAACTAGTTATAGGTAGGTAACAAAAGAACTAATAGAATTACTATCAATACAGGTTATAAGACAGGGAATAACTATAAGAGTAGGGAGATATATCTATAATGTATGTATGTATACTTTTTTAAGGTTCCCGAGGTTTTTAATGCGAGTTCCGATTTGTTTTTCCCTAATTAGAGGGCAAAAAGAATGTTGCATACTTACCCCTTAGCAGACTTGACCAAAGGATTTTCAGTCCTTTGCTCTATAAGACTTAACTAATTTAGACCTCTCTTTAGTTTAGTTGGAAAGCAGGCTCCGGTTTACTTATAAGAAATTGCTGAGATTAGTTTTTTTTAGCATTGATGCAACAGCAGAAGCTTACAAATTTTAGGTGCTTTAGATAACCCGGAATGCATTCAACAAATTTCTATGTAGAAGGAATGCCTTATTTAAGAACGGATAATAGGGTCGCTTTACATTCAATTTAGCCCTAGAATACCAGGAGTCCGACTCGCTAAAAGAAGCAATCGGCCCTAGCGCCACGCGTTTCAAAACCGGGAAGTTGCCTAGTACTACAGCTAGGTTAACTCCTACTTAGTCAGTTATGCTTTAAGAATTACGGAAAGTTTAGTAACTTTTTACTTTGATCAAGTTATAATTGTAATATTCCAAACGAGTTTCTAAGACAAAGGTTTTTAGTTCTTAGGGCTTCAGGTAAATGAGATTTGCAATTCCTTATTCTGTTATTATCTTAATCCTAGTTTTAGTAAAAAAAATTAGAGTTTCCTTTTAACTTATTGTAAGAAATCCTAATATTTTTATTGGTTTAAGGCTTCATACCTTGTCCTTGTTTCTTAGCCTAGGGTTCTTATGGAGACAGACTAGGAGCTCTATACCAGTCCTCTTTACAGCTATCATGTTACCACGGTTCTTTGTCTTATTAAGAAGTCTAATATAAGAGTTAGTATAGGAGTTTGCCTTTATAATTAATAATTATATAAGTTTATTAGGTTCTTATTGATTTTATAGATAGATGTAATAGATTGTTAAGTAAACTTCCTATAGTTTTAGTTGTTACTGCGTAGGGAGGGAGAGTCTTGTAGATAGTTAAACCTTACACTAGCAGCACCACCAAGAAAAGCTGACTTAAAAAATACAAATGAAACCCAATAACCTTTAAAGTTTCTATCCAAAATACCTTTACTAAAACAAATAGAACATGAAGGAAACACTTCCCTTTGGCGTTTGTTCAGATGATCGGAATACCATAAGGAATCCCTGGATCTAATCCCTTTCTTACTCTTACTTATTTCTTCTTACTCGGTAGCATATCTTTCTTCAAAGCTAGAATACTCTCTATCTACCAGCTTATTAGCTGCTATACCTAAACTCTTGATAATACTTCCTTTCATAACCATAACCTTCTTACGCCTACTACCGAAAGCTCTTTAATAACTATACTACCCAATTAATGGGCTCAGAAAGACAAGAAAACTATTTACTCCATAACATCTTTTAATACGAAAGAGGAAACCTAGAAACAAAAGGAAACCCAGGAACACTCTAAAGTTCCTTTTTTCTTCCTTAAATGCCTTGAATCAAGGTACACTAACAGAGTAAGGCGTAGGTTCTAATCAACAATATCTTATAAGCAAGATAAACAAACTAAGAAAGATCTAAACCTATCTCTAGAGATCTACTTCTCCTTCTTTTGGGATTTTCTTTAAAAGCTTTTTACGCGTATTATTAGAAGGATCGAGTACTTCAATTAGAACCAATGGACAGAATCTAATTTTCTGTTGATGTAATCACTTTGCTATAACTCAATCTCTAAAGTACCCTACAATACCCTAGAGAATCTATAAGACAATGGAAGTTTCAGATTGAAAGTCTCTTTCTTTAAGAGATTCTGAGTCCGGTTTAGAGTAAACTATAAGACTTCAAATCTAATAACAATAAAATAGTTAGAGATATTCCCATTCTATGCCAAAAGGAAAGACTGAGGATATAGACTCTAAAGCTACACTGGAAAGGGCTTACCTTGCAAATAAAGAAGAAACCTGAATAGCTATCCTTTAGACTTAGGATGAACTCCATTTGTATCAGCTTAGGCTTAGTAAAGAGAGCTCTCTAGCAGAAATAGAATCCGCACTCCTCTCAGCTACATAGAGTACCTAAACTATCGAGAAAATTCTTAGGACTATACTCCTCAAAAGAAATAGAGAATCTGCTTTCTGTCTTTACCATCAATCCGCTTACTTAAAAGCTTATAAGAATTAGGACTATAAAAGCTACACTTGGGACTGCTTTCAAGAACATTCGCTGGAAACAATCCTAAATAGGACTATTCTAGTCTAATAAGACCCCTTGTATTCTGGGTTTGTATTGCATTTTTGAGATTCCTTTGAGTTGAGGTGTATAGGATATTACCCTTACTTGTAGGAAGTAACCCGAGCTCTTTTGTTCTAGCAGTTTCCTTAGATACTTAGATATACCCTCTTAGCTTAGTCGTAACTATTATTTAGGTAAGTACCTGTATTCAAAATTACAGATAACCGGTGTAACTTAAACTAGAGGAGTTTTCCTTGAGTTTAGGGAATCCTGTAATTTCAATTTCCTTGGGAAGTGTTGTACTGTATAGCCGGAGCTAGATAACAGCTTCTGATTCACTGGGTTTAGGAAAAGCTAGGGAAAGTCTCCGACTAATGGATTGCAGGTGTTGCTAAATAAAGGAGTTCTTGTTAGTTTAAGATAGATACATGAGCTTATAGGACTCTTATTAGTTCTTCAATTGTTAATGGAAACCAAGCTGACATTGACGGTAAAGAAAGGGAATTCTTTTCGGGAAAACCTATATAGAACTAAGGGATAAGCTCAGTTTCCTATTGTTAATGCCTCTTGTCTTTGTCCAGAGTAACCAGATCTCTAGTTAACGGGGTGAGTCTTAAACCAACCAGAAAGGGGCCCTTAGGCTTCTGCTTTTATTAAAGAAATTGGAGCATATTTTTATGAAAAAAAGCATTAATGAGTCACCCCTATATGAGACTAAATGCCGAGAGGGTTCGAATCCGGTAGTTGACTTTATTTCTATTATTCACTTGAAGTTTTCAAGCAAGAAAAAAAAAAGAATTGAATATTTTAGCTTTAGTCATTATAAGAATATATTGCTTAGTTGGGTATGTCTATAAGGTAACATGAACTTGCCATCAACAAGAGTACTCGAGGAGAGTCTTAAGATGAAGTGTTTCCTTTACTAAATTCAACAAGGGACTTCTAAGCTAAGGCTTTCTCTAGTAAAAAACTATACTCAAATGCAGGAAACCCTTCATTCAATAAAAGCCCGACCAAGACTCCTTTCTATTTACTTATGACTATTATATCAAAATCTGTTAGTAGTCTTTATCTTATAGGTACGTCCCAAGGTCTTTATCAGTTGGAATTTAGCTATAGAACACATTTTGTACCCTCCTTATGTAAATTGCAACTACTCAGGTAACAAGTCGGTGGCTTATAATAGATTGAAGGATAAAATCAGTCTTTTTTATTTGATACTACCAACAAAAAACCTTTTTATTTACAAGACTTAGAGCAAACAAAAGCACACATTATACATTATACATAGCGGACTAAGGAAACCCTTTGGATGAAGCTCCTATTTTGAATAAGGTGAGGTAATCTCTAATATTTATATATGGGACATTCAATCCTACAGAAGAAGCAAGTAATTCCGGGTATAGCAAAACTTCAAAGCAATTCGATAGGATTGAGAGTAATTCCTTTTACAATTAATACAAGTGAACAGCCGCTCTTGCTGAGAAATAGATTCTTAAGGCTATTTAGACTTTTTTAGAACAACCCCTGCTATTTTTATGTAAGCCCTTTTTTCTTCGAAAATTGATACCTAAAAATAGATTCTTAATTAACCTGACTTTTTTGCTTTTAGGGATAGTAGCTATAGTCTTTCTTGCAATAGTTCGAGGAAATCCCGTTATATATAGTAAAGTCAAACTATGTAGTAACCCGGTTGTAGGGGTATAGCTAGCTTTATGAGTTTAAATATATATCATAAAGGGGTGTCCTTAGCTTTTTTTATACTGATTCTTTCAAGCATCTATAGGAACTTTATTCTAGTGCTCTCGGATCTCCTTCTCTCTAGTATAGTACCCGTTCTTACTTAAGAGTTTTGGGGTCCTCTATTTTACTAATTCGTGGATGGCTTTAGAAAGGTCTAGCTCTATAGTTCCAAATGTACAAGAAGTTGAAACTATCCTAGTTCCTCGAGCATCAAGAGCAGTCCCTCTACCCCAGGATGTTATTGACATAAGTCACATAAAGAATGAATTAGATAGAAAAGAAATTACTATACTAAGGGTTTGAATCTACACTACATAAGGGATAAAAAAAGACTGACCAGTAGAAGTATGTTGCTTGAGGTACGAAGCTTGAGGCGTGTGTTACTTCGATTATTTATCTAAAAGAATCCTGGTTGTAATTGACGTTATCTGAAGCTCTCTGGCAGATCCTTAGAGTCAAACAGAAGCTTTCATATTATTGTATACGTATTTAAAGTCTTCTCGATTCTTAAAAAGTAGAAATAAGGTAGTCTCGACTTATTGACCTCTACGGCACGCACCCGTGTAAATTTGTATTATGACAAAGTTACCTGTCTCGTATTAGAGGTTAGTAATCATAAAAGCACGAGAACCCCATTCACTATATATCAAGGGGGTAAGCTGAGGAGATTCTTGTAGGGAATTCGATTATAGTTTTTTTTAATAACTTGCAGTCTAGTGTAAAAGGTTCTTAATAACTTAGCGTTCCAGTAGAGCAAGAGACTTGGAGACTCAGGATTAGCACAGAACAGTACTCTCTGTCTCAAAAAAGCATACTATATACACGACTTAAAAGAATCGACTTTAGCACATGGTATATCATACAAAAGAGTTCTTCTCAAGACGGCTTTTTAGAAACAGCAACATCAAACCCTTATTGTGATTAACACTTTCTCTTGATGTCAGGGTACATCATCTAAAAAATGGAGTGTTTAATATAACAGAGCTCTCTTACCACACCACATTAACCGATAGAATGTGATCTCATATATTATTGCAATTTTTCTATATCTAAGTAATAACTGCCTTAAAAAATAGGTCTGAAACTATAAAAGAAAAGGATCGCGTAAACCCTATAATAATGGAATGGATTGTACTATACTAATTCATCCTTAAGGAAATAATACTTGGATAAATCAAGAGCCCCGCGGGGTTCCTATTTAGAACTCTAATTTGGTTGTAGAATCCCTTTAAGTAAGCTACTCTAGTTTATACACTCAGCAACGAGGCTGCCAAAAGGCGAGACTTACACGGATTGCATTTAGTAGTCGCTAATTTTATACTGTCTGCTAAAGACGCAAAATTCTTATGGATCCTGAAATACCTAACTTATGAGTTTAAATTACAAAGATAGCTCTTAAAAGAATGTCTTTTTCGTTTGATATAACATAACTATATAACACGCACGAGCTTCCTAATATTGACTTTAATATCACTAGATCTAGTCTTGACCTGAAGACAAAAAAACATATAAAAACTACATAGACTACGCATCTTACCGTATTTAGGTAATTCCAAAGTGACTTAAGAGAAATAAAATCCCCAAGAATTTAGCTAGCAATGAATAAGAACCCCTCCAGTTTGGACCCTGAACCCCCGTTAAAAACCTTCGGTAATTCATAACATAAAGTTATCTCCTCAAACTGTTAGAGTTGAGAGATCCACAGTAGAATAATTAAAGTCTTATATGATAACTTTTGCCAGATGTCAATTTCCTGCTAAGGAGCACATATCTACTTAAATGAACTGATTAGAAGCCAAAGTCAGTCTAGGTTGACTCGTTTATCTAGATTTTTTGAAAATGAATCCTTTTCGAGAGTAAGTCCTTGAAACCTCTTAGATATAAAGACACTGCGATTCTTAGACGTTACTTTTTGAATCTTTCTTTTTCATAGCAGTTAGTAAGGACCAACCGATTCTATTGAAAAGGTACGCGCGCTTTCCGAGTTGCTACACATAGGAGGTATTGCTATATTCCAAAATATTAACCATAAAAGGACAAAAGATAGAGAAAATACGTGAACAAATTAAGAACTATCGCGCGGCTCTACCAATTTGTACAATTACGTCCTTGCCTTTTTATAACGTAAGTAAATCTGTCTCATATTGGACTTAAATAATAAGTACACAGCTGTCACTCACTCCCCAAAAGCTCAGCTAAATCGTGAAGTTCTGGTACAAAAATTAGACTTAGATGGAATAATAAAGCAAAAGGAGTCCTTATAAAAAAAAAGTTATTAGTCGTTTCGCTTACAAACAAGAGTACTGTAGAAGTGCAGCCCCTATATAATTGAACTTAAACTCATCTTGAGAAGAGGCATAAGCTTGTAAGTTCACGGAGTGAAAAGTTTTTCGATAAATAAGAAAGATGGAGTTTTCCACTTATGGTTTTGAGGAACTTATCTAGCAAGAGCTGCAGAATAGATAAACCCTCTCAATAAGATTTTCGTTGCATGATAAATGAAAGAGGATCTCATGAATAAGATAGAGTAGTCGAGGGGTATCCAGTTGCATAATTCACTCTTTTTTAACCCATTAAATTAGTATCGTCTAATTCTTTTCTTGAATGAAGGAAAATGGGAAGATAGGAAATATATGTAACTCTTTATTCATAATTTGAAAAACATGGGTTCAAGTTCTATCTTATATTAACAAGTGGCGATCTTTTACTTCTCATAATATTTTATTAATAGTCCTTGGTATTGGTAGAGCTTTAGCTATTAAGAATGCAGTATATCAAGAAATAGGTATCCTTTGACATAATATTGAAATAATGGGTATAAGCTTACAGCCAGTATTTCAATACCGGGCTTTAGTTAGGTTATAGTCCAAACTACGGCTACATTACATAGTAAAGAAATCGAATAGAAGGTAAAATATATATAAGGGATTTTGAGTCCAATAAACATTTTTGTTATAAGAAATTCGTGTATTCCTGATTAGACTCCGGGGCAACCGTGTATACTTAAAGGAGGTTTTACTAGTGATTAAGGTATTATCTGGAATAATTATGAGTTCAAACGGGGTCCATTATATCTAAAATGACTTGCTGGAGAAGAGGGAAAGCTCAAACGATAGTTTCTTCATCTTATGGTATTTTGTGGCCTCAGATAAAGCTTATCAAAGAGTGGTCGAGGGAGCTCTCTCTTCCTATTTCCAATATTAAAAAAGAAATGACTATTTAAATAATCGAAAAACGGGATAATATGGGTTATAACAAACTTGCAGTATTATAGGACCCTTTTTATCTAGGGATTTGTAAATTCTCTTTCACTTTCCTGGATATTTGGCTGACTACCAACCAGATCGGCAAAAGAGAACTGTCTATAATTCTTGTTAATTGTTAATACTTTCAAGAAATCCTTAAGATTCAGATGTTTTAGAATCCCAGCTAAGATATCTAGGACTTATTAAACCAGAAACAGAGGATCTAACTAAAAAGTACCTGAGTAAGCGCTTTACCTTGACACTAATAAAAAGGAGTTTAGAACCCTTTCCTAATATCCAGACTGTAAGGACTTTACCT
>JAYMTG010000206.1:0-15029 GCA_036897565.1 Pelargonium exstipulatum | reverse complement strand
TAGTGAGTGCTAAAAAGTAACTGAATCCCATGGATGACACACACACAAGGGAATCAATATTTTTGGCAACCGTATTGTCCTTTTGGAATGAAAAAGTCATTTGAAACTTAATTGGTTAGAGTGCATATATGAGAATCCATTTATTGATTGTATGCTTGCTTGCTCTAATTGAACCATTAAAATCTTAGAATTTTAAGTTCAGAGATAAAAGTTGGATGTTCAGGCTTTTGGGCATTTGGGCTATAACTGAAGGCTTGAATTCTTGCTCATGGGTTCCTAGAGCATGCGCAAGGGTAACACACCATTAAGCAGAGACACAAGTATGTATTTGAATCACATTTTGCCACAAAAGACTCTCAAAAGCATTTGTTGAGAGATAAAGTGGGGAGAAAAAAAAGAAAATCTCTTGTAAATTGTGAGAATTCATTCCTCTTGCCAAGAAAATTGTATTTATATATACAAGTCAAACTCGTCACATGTCGTAGTGTGGTTGATTGTTGGAGGAGTGAAGTCTACTCCTAGTGTTGGAGTTCCAGACTTTTGACCACCATGACCACGAGCATTAGATAAGATTCTAAACTTCTAGAAACCTTTCAAACAACATTGTGGGGAGAGGTGAAGCCAGCCTTTACCGGTTTGGGTAGAGTCTTAGTGTTTTGACGAACTAAGACATTGCAGTGACGGCCCAGAGAGGCAGGGAGACTTGAATGTGAATAAAAGAGGCGGTGAGCCCTGATCGTGACCCGATAAGGAGGGAATCTTTGATAGAGACTCGGAGATGCAAGTTGAGAACCTATTAAATGAGCTAAGTATTACGACCTTCCTCGAAGCATCAGGATTGACTCAGCGAATAACGCACAAGGAAAAATCACCGTTCTCACCGCGACGAAGGTTCTCCCATAGGCAATCCTTTGTTGCAACGAGTTTTTATTTATCGCAATGCATGTCATCTCATGGGTATGAAGGATGTCCTCATGGACAACGTTCATAGGAGCAAACTTCAGGATTGCAAGCCGCTTTGGGTGCAATCCTGAAGCAAGTTTATGGGGGTGTCTACAGGCGTGCTTCTGGAGCAATTCCACGAGGGCCACTTTGGTCCCAAAACGCTCGCATGGGGAGCAAAATCTTTGGGAAAGACTCAATCTCGTCGGACGAGAATTTCTTCTTCACGACGGGGCATTGCTCGAACGTGAAGGGAGACGATTTCATGAGCACAAGCAGGGACGGATCAAAAAAATTTGTTTAGTTGGGGCAAACTAACAAAATCTCAAAATGAGAATGATAAAATTTCATGTTTAGGAAAAAGAATGATAAACACTTGTAAATTCTTGGGGAAAATGTAAAAATCCATAATGTTTAGTGGAGCAAAACTAAAAATAGTGAGAGAAAATGTGGAAAATAAAATAAATTTATAGGTATATTTTATAATTTTAAAATCTTAGTGGGGGCAACACCCCAATAGCTAGTATTTGCATCCTTCCCTGAGTGCAAGTGACTTGGTCGCGGGACGAGCTTAAAGGTATGCTTCAAGGCGCCTGATATTTAATGAAGAGTTTCGGAGACTGAATTTGGAGAAGAGGTTCGGTGAAGATTTTGGAGAAGTGGTCAACGTGGTGTTTGGGCACCACGTGTCGAGTTATCATTCTTCGTTTTAACTTCTATTTTTTTTTTTTTTTTTATGTTGCATCACCTAGTATTAGGTTAATAATTAACTTCATTTGTGCTGTTGGCTGATGAATTTGAGATGATTGATGAACAAAATATCGCCATTGATGAGAGATTATTGAGAAAGATGATCCATGTCCTATACAAAAGTTCTAATGAGATGTTGAAATCAGACTGTAAGGATAGAGTTCATACATGTACATGTAAGTATACTAGTAAGGTTTGTAAATGCCATCCAAAAACTAATGGGTTTTCGTGTAGAGATGGGTAGGCTAAAATGATGATTTTTCGATGAATTACCATTTAGCCCTTTTTAAGATGAAGAGTTTAGATTGCTTATGTCAATAAGTTGTCCTTTTTTAATCCAAACCTCACTGTACAATCTGATGAGTATTGCACTTGTTCTAGAAACATGAAATGAACTATCTGTGAAACTATTCAATCCAAATCCAATGCAAACAATGAGAACCAATTATGTTTCCTCTAAAGCTACACAAAACTAAAAATTTTGCCAAATGAATTGCTCTTTCTGGCTTATTGTTTCTGTTGCTCAAAACCCTTCACTATAACAAGCAACTCGTCAATTCGTGGCTGCAACCAGATCAATCGTCGATGGAAGGACGTGCTGTATTGGGCAATCTTCGGCCTGCAACAAAGTTGGAGAAGAGGTGCAAGGCTCTTGATGGCTGCGCGTAAGGTACCATATGAGCAGCACCCCTTACTGACGCGAAAGTTAATAGATTTCCATACTCGGTTGCCCAACCTCCAACCTATAAAAATAATGGATAGACAACATCAGTAGTTTATCATCTACCATAGAGAAAAACACAACCTACTATAAATAATCTGAGTTACACTCCTACCTGTTTTTTGTGGAACCAAGCTCCATATGGTACCGTGTTCTGGAGCTTCATATCGTGAGCTAATTCACGAACAAGTGTGCGAGAGCCAAGTAAAGGAACAACAGAATCTTGATCCCCACTGCAACCAGTTCAAACAAAACATTTATACATTATCGATATAGAGTGTACTACCCTTTATGTAAAATTGCACTTCATGAGTTAACTTCTTTTTTTTTCTAGTTCTCGAGTCTCCAAATAGAAACATATTGTGCAATGTAAAATCACCTAAAAATCCAAACGGGGATGTGATTTTGCAGAATGGTTTTGAGCAAAGGAAGAATGTTGATGTTACCATCAGTGTCGCTGTAGTTTAAAACACTGCAAGAGAGGAAATGCGAGAATTAGAAACTTATTTTCGAATATTAATATCAAAAACTTGTTGCCGGCATTTTGGTTGAACTGGAAGTTATTATTAATAATAACACGGTCTTGGAATCTAGGATAGTCTAACACAAAACACAAATAGATTAAAGAGCTTCTTATAGTTACCAGAAAGCAACCAGGAATAAAACTCACCCACTGCACATTGACCAGCTGTATGGTAAGTTTGTCCGATTTGCATGAAGAGCCTTCTGAACCTCAGGAAGGTTGAAATAGAAACGCCTTTCATAGCTCATACAAACGTCAACACCAACACTAATCTTAGTAGCCTGCAAAAAAGAGAGAATTTCATGATAAACATGAAGCAACAAGAAGTAAAAAGTAACATCAATAATATATATGGATATGAAGAGAGTACCATTTTCCGCAATCGTAGTTCTTGTTCTACTATAGATGGATAACAAACATCAAGAATTACATCATAATTGTTTATATAATCACCAACAATTTGGTTGGCCTTGGTAATGGCATCATTGCATGTCTGGCTTACATTGTGAGGACTTGCATAGGTATAGTCATCAAAATCACATTCGTTCATGATGGTAAGACCAATCTCATCGGATATCATTCCATGCGACCAAAAGAATTCATATGTTGCTGGGGTATCACGATCAAGATTAAGAAGTGGATTGCCGATCTAATCAGAGAACCGAAATGAAAAAGGGTTATGATAAATTATGAAACACAAATAACTGTAGCATTTAGAAGAAAATTTAACAAATGCGGACTGCACAGTAAGAAAACATCATGAATGGAAATAAACATGTGAGATATTCTTACAGCAACTCCTTTGATATTGAACTTTAAACCAGTGGAGTGCGCATTGTGGTCCAGTAAAACGATAGCCAATTGAGGTATGTAGTGTCCTATAAAACAAGATTAATGTGATGTTAAGTAAAATCAATTAAAGTTAACATAATTGTTACAACATTTAACATATTCAAGCCATGATAACCACGAGGAATGAATGGATAGCTCCAAATATGCAGGCTGTTCAATTGTCTTATGCTATTACAGCTTGTTTTTGCTTTTAAATCCACAAATTTAACTCTTAGCATGGCCGAGCTCTGTTACTTAATTAGTGACTCCAACCTAGAACCTTAGTATTAGAGCATGCTACACAGCCAGAAGAACTGTACAGGAAGTTGCAGTCCAAAATTACAAATAGCATACTGTTTTTCTATCCATATTAGACACAATAAAGTTCGTAAAATGGCATCCTCCTTTACAAGATCTCAATTTATGTTAGCATGATATTTGAGATTTTCTCCAAACTTCAGAGCTAATAATTTCAATGAATCGTCACAAAACTTCTTATAGTTTTAAATAAGTGTATATTTTTGCAGTTGAAACCATAATAAATATAACATTGTGAAACCTGCATAGCTTTCTCCGGTAAGAAACAATTCTCTGGATTTGAATTCTGGAAACTTCTCGTACCAATTCAACAAGAAAGTGTGCATATCCAGGGCTGTTAAATATTAATAAACAATTGAGACAGGACAAAATAAGTTATTGATAGAGCCAAAATTCTTAATTTATATAGATTTGAGATGTTGTTACCCGTGGCGGCATCCCCAATATTGTAATCTGAAGTAGTATTTGAATATGACCATCCTACTCCAGCAGGAGACTCCACAAATAGGAGATTCGATGCTACCAAACATAAAGAACAGATATCAGTAATCATGAATTGTGATAATAGCTGGGTTCACTAAACAAGGCCTCGTGCAATACCTCTATTCCATGACATTGGGTTCAATCGGAGGCCTCTACCATCACCTCTCGGAAAAAATGGACCTAGTTCCGTAAAGGCACCTCCACCAATAGAGGAGCAACCTGGGCCTGAACATGGTAAAACTGCAGCATTACATTTAAGAGGAAAATAAAAGAAATTTCAGCAGTTCTCAGTTTCCTATAAACTTCAGTTACTAAAAACTTGATACCCCAAACAAGTAGAATATCGGGAACCAGTATTTTATTTGAAATGTGTTAGTAATAAACTTAGAATATGGATTTGGATTCGGCTCAAATACAATAGTTTTGAACACGCCTACAACATGAGTTTTCAAATGACAATTCTTCCCTATCATTTGAAATTC
The DNA here is from genome assembly GCA_036897565.1 of Pelargonium exstipulatum. NCBI lineage: Eukaryota > Viridiplantae > Streptophyta > Magnoliopsida > Geraniales > Geraniaceae > Pelargonium > Pelargonium exstipulatum. The sequence goes on along the minus strand of JAYMTG010000206.1, from coordinate 9,979 downwards.
TATGATTTTTCAAACACTATATTTGTATTCGAAATACAAAATTTCAAATCTCAAATTTCAAATCAAACTCATGTTTCCTAACACGACTTAAAGTAAGAAATTTGAATCTTCACAAACTACATTGGGCAAGAGCTCAAGATACGAAGAAAAAAAAAACATTGTCAGGATTTGGGAAATGGTAATGTTCACTTCAGTTCAAAAATTAAAAACAAAATAAAGCTACTAAAAACAGATCCACATTTTAGAACCAGAATAATTCAATAAAAAATTGAAGACAAGACACAAAAAAAGAGAAGTATGGAAATGAGGACCTCCATTGAGCCAAAGAGTGAGAGGTTTTTTGAGCGGCTCGTTGTCGGCTTCAAAAAAGGAGTAAAAAAAAGACCTCCCAGCTTTCGCATCCACATCAACGTAGCCGGCAAATTGCCGGAACCCGACCGGAGGCTGACCCGGAAGCTTCACCACCAGATCCTCATCTGGGAACCCACTAATAGAAACCACCAAAACACCCAGCAACAACAAACCCACTAATCTTCCTCCAAACCAGAACCTACCCATCTCAAGATTTGCTTCAAATTCTCACTCACTCACTCACTATCTTCAAATTCTGCGAAAGAATTGCAGTATTATATAGGAATTAAAGATGGAGTATTTAATTTGTTTATTTCCGTAAATAACAATGATATGATGACGTATTTGCATAAAGTCGTGGACACATTCCACGCGGACAGAGCTGAAATGGAGTTAAAAATCTGAAAAAATCAAATGTAGATACTCCTATAAATGGGCATAATACATGGAGAAAGAAACGTTGGGAGGTTGGAGAAGGTGGAGATATGGGAATGATTTTTACTTTATTTACTATTGTTGAGCTATTACTATTTTATTGAGTTGGGTTCTACACTATGACTTTAAGGTCTTTTTTTGTTTTATTTTAAAAAGGATTGTATAATAAAAGTTAAATAAACTTTAAAAAAATATTTGAATTTAGAAAGAAAAGGAATTCCCGCCCTATTAATTGAATGGTATAAGGTACATATGTAGAACTAGATAAGATGAATTTTTGTGGGACATGGAAGACATATTTGCGGGTTTGTATTCTGACTGATATCTGGTTGCCTATAAAAAGACGGATGTGATTGAAAGTAGCATAAGGGGTTTGGTCATGGATTAATTTCAAGTTTGAACGTCTGCTTTGGTTAGTTTCTATTGTGGAATTATTGACCACAATAACAAGAATTGTATGTCTCTTGTTAACAATCCGGGTGCGGGGGATGGGAGGCAATATGGTGTTTGGCTTTGTACCCAGTAAAAGGGGAATTAGTTTTGTTGGTGCAAAGTGGTTGGTGGCTTGAGATGGTACTGATATGGATGTCGAAGGGGAATGGACTGATGCAGATAATGGGGCGGAAAAGAGGAAGTGGGATGATGAGTTAGCTCTTGTGATTTCTAATACTAATCCAAAAAACTTTGTGTCAGGCGAACCCAAATGGTGTGGTATGCATGTCCAAATGAGTATCGATCCAAAGTTGGAACTATCGCGGACATTGCAAGTCCTTCGAGAGTTGGTCAAAACTAAAGGATCAAACCTTATTTTCTTATTGAAACTCATAGATGTCGTAGCAGGTTGAAATGGTTAACTAAATAAATATTTAGTAATGAATGAGATGTTTGTAGTAGATAGTGTTGGGAGAAGTGGTGGTTTAGCTTTGTTTTGGGATCATAAGATTAATGTGTCTTTGCTTAGCTTTTTCTGATTTGTTTATTGATGTGGTTGTCTGTAGGGAGGGTAAGGGTAGATGGCGTGTAATTGTTTTCTATGGCGAGCCAAATAAAATCTTAGGGAGCGGAGTTGAGATGCTTTGAGATGCCTTGTATGTAGGTTGAATTCACCTTGGTTATATGTGAGAGATTATAACAATCTATTGTTGGCTTTGGAAAAGAGAGGGGTACGGTGTATCCAAATTGGCTAATTAATGGTATTACTCAAGTTGTTCAAGATGTGGTTGATTTAGGGATGACAAGATATGATTTTACTTGGAGGCGTGGTTAAAGTTAAGGTGATAGAACTAAGGAAATATTGGACAGGGTAGGGTTGTGCATGAATTGGGATAGACCGGAATTTTTTATCCAAACCGGACAATATATTTGGTCATTAAATTATTCTATAATTCTTAATTTTTGTTAAAAATGAAAACAAAACATTTTACAGATGGAGTATTAGTTTTCAAATCGTAACTCTCAATCTCATACTATTTGTCTTCATTCTCCCATATCAGACCTCACTCCTTCACTGCACAAAACACAGAGCCACCCATAATGCCGACCTCCCACCGCGACGATCTCCATCTCCTCAGACCTCACTCCTTCATTGCACAAAAGATAGAGCCACCGGCAGCGCCAACCTCCAACCATCTCGACCTCCCACCGCGACGATCTCGATCCCGGCCTCCCATTGCGACAATCTCATCTCCTCTCAATCTCGGCCTCCTTTGGCAATGCTCTCCATCTCCTCTCAATTTCATTTAAAGCAAATTTGATCCATTTCGGTTCGACCCCATATGAATCGATCCGGTCAGCTCCAAGGACCAGATATTTACGGTCCGGTCTTTAGTCCCACAATTCTTGAATTTTCGGTCCGGTCTGGGTTTGGACTGATGCATAACCCTAGGACAGGGTGTTTGAGTCTGAAAGTTGGATGGAGATGTTCCCAACTTATAAGGTTCACAAACTGTATTTTTCTTATTCAGATTATTGGCTGGGGAAACTGGTAGTAGAAGGTCGCGATTTTGTTTTTGTTCTTTATAAGCTAGCGGTGCCTTTTACTCATCCAACCTCAAAATCCAAATAAAAGTACAAAGCAAAAATCTAAACGTCAACACAAGCAAATCGTCCCTTTAGCATCCGAAAATTGATGCTTAAAGACAAGCTCATTACGACCCAACCAAATGTACCACAAAGCGATAGAACAAAGGCTCTCCCATACCTTACAACCGAGCCGACTGCCCGTGAAAGCCGACCCCCAATGCCAACAAAGCGTAACAGTTAGCCAGAAAGGCTAACGCCACCCCACCAATCTAAGAGGTCGCACCAAATCTTGTAATTCTAAGGACACCGTAACAAAAGATGGGAGGAAGTTTCCATGGCCGAATCACATAACCGACATAAGGAATCAAAATCAGCTGGTAAAATGTGTCGAAACACCAAAAAATTCAAGCAAGGAACGCTATTAAGGGGGGCTAACCATGCAAAATATTACATTTTCGGTGGCACAAATGATCGCCAAATAAGTTTGGAGCATGCAAAGCGGATGTGCGGTGTAGCATAGTATAGAAAATCATAATCTTTTTTGTAACTAAACTTACCGGAAGTTGAATTTGACCAGATGAGCTTTTCCGATGAAGCGCTATTCAAATTAACGCTACTAACTAGTAAGCACAACTCCTCCAAGGAGTCTAACTTTCATCCACGCAATTGCCGGCGAAACAAAGTTGGTACACTCTCTGCCTCTTTCGTATTAAAAATATGTGTTTGGAAGGTTTGAAGGTCTTAGTGAAAGATGTTGGATATGTGGTCGTGTGTGACATCCATGACTAGACTCATTGTTGTGGTATGGATCTTATGCGAAGAGGAGGTGACAAAGGCATATAATTGGTTCGACAGGTTGGAGACGATTATTGAAAACAATAGGCTAAAACAATGTGGCTTCAAAATGGGAATGTCAATACTCGGTATTTTCATGTTGCTATTAGTGGTTGAAAGCAGGCCAATTTGATCACAAATCTTTGCGATTCATCGGGTCTGGCCCACAGTGAATCCATTACTGAGTGCTCTCGCTTTTAAAGCCCCCTCCTGGTCCTGAAAAATCCAATGCCGGATCAGGAAGAGGTAACTTGTGAATGGGTAGAAATTAGGAATAGCGGATTGCATGGATATTTATATTACCATTTCAAATATACTTTTCAATCTCAAAGATCAAATTTGAATCTGGTTTGCGGGTTGGTAGAGAAAAAAAGTTTCAAAGGCTCAAAATGAATCTCTGTTAGCAGAGTTTACAGTGGAAGATGTCAAGACAATTGTTCAAAGTATGCATCGACCCAAATAAGTGCGGGACCAGATGGAACCAATCTCGCATTTTATCATAAACTTTGACAGCTTATGGGAGAAGATGTGGTAAGAGCTTACTTGAATTTCATTCGTAATGGGACTTTACCTGAGGGTTTAAATGATATATATAATCATCATTTTGATTCCTAAAAAAATCGATTTTGGAAGTGATTGATGATATACGCTCAATATCTTCATGCAATGTTATTTATAAATTTGTTGTCAAAATGCTTGTCAATTGATTGAAAAAAGTTATAGGAAGCGTTGTTTCTTCTATCCAGAGTGATTTTATTTCAGGTCATTTAATTTCGAATAATGTTTGTATAACGAACGAGGCGAATTATTGGTATAGGAGAAAAATGCAGGGTCGTGTAGGTTAGGTAGAGTTAAAGCTTGATATGGCTAAGGCTTATGACCGCATCGAGTGAAACTTTTTTTAGTATGTGATTTGGTTTTGCAAATTGGTGGACAAATCTTATGATTATGTGTTTTTGCTCCATTCAGTTTAATATTTTACTGAATGGTGAATTATCAAAGTATTTTACTCCAAGTAAAGTTTGAGACAGGGAGACCCTTTATCCGCATATTTATTTATTTAGTGTACGGAGGGTCTTTTGGTTCTACTTCATCATTACGAGACTATTAGTACCCTATCGGGTTGTAGAGTTGCACCAAGACTCCAACCTTTTTTTTTTTTGCGAACGATTCACTATTATTTTTAAGTCGAACTCCGAGAGGTTGTGGTGATTAAGTATGTTTTGGATTGTTATATAGCAGTTTCGAGTCATTTTGTGAATTATTCGAGATCCAGTATGTTGTTTGGTGATAATTCAAATGGTGAATGTAGGAGACTTGTGAAGGGATGTTCATGAGTTGTTGAGGTTGTCTCCTTTGGCTCATATTTGGGCATGTAGGTAAGTATGGGTCGATCTCGGATTGGTGTGTTTCGGTGTGTTCTTGAGAAGGTTCGAACGAGAATGGTTAAAGTGTTTTATTGAAAGTTGTGGCTCAAGATATTCCTAATTATTTAATATTTGTTTATTTGTTGTCGAATTAAATATGTTTTCAATTTGAGAGAATGTTGAATTCTTTTTTGTGGGGAAGTAATGGAGGTGTGGTCGAAATTTTATTCACTGGTTTGCTTGGATAAGGTTGTGTTCTGGAAATCCACTTGGTGAGATTGGTTTTAAGCAAATAAAAATGTTCAATGCTGCGGTGCTTATCAAAAAGGGTTGGTATTTGTTGTCGAATCTAGATTTTTTTGTTTGAAAAGGTTTTTTTAGCCGTTATTTCTCAGGGATAAGCTTATTACATGCCTCGATTGGATCGAATCCAAGGTATGTTTGGAGGAGTTTTCGGGAGGCTCAATTATTGTTGCATGAGGGATGTGTATGGCATATTAGAAATGAGAATCATGTTTGGGTTGTGGGTGATCCTTGGGTCCCTGGATCCCCTTATTTTAGAGTAAATTTTAGAGTTGGGAGTGGGAGACAAGTAGTGCGTGTGACTGAGTTGTTGAGGAGTGATGGATGTGAATAGAATAGAGAGCTAGTTCATGATTTATTTGAGACTTCAATTTGTGACAAAACCTTTTCAATTCCTATTAGTCAATTTCAAAGATCGGACTCTTGGATGTGGTTGTGGGATCGAAGAGGTATTTACTCGGTCAATAGTGGTTACCGTCGGCTTGTTGGGAGGAGCAAGATGATGTTAATTATGCGTCGATGGTGGAAGGTGGTGTGAAAGATATATATGTTTGTCTCCTAAATTTAAATTTTTTATTTGAAAGTTGGTGGTGGGATATTTGCCGGCCATGACCTGATTAGCGAGTTGACATGTTAATGGTTTTGTCTTTTTTGGATTAGGAATGACGGTGGTTGGGTGGCCCTTGGGCACATGGTTTATTTTTTTGGGTGGGGAGGGGGTTGTGCGAAATGGGTGAGTAGTGACGACTCCGCGATGGTGAAAGCTAGAGCTTGCCGAAAGGCAATTGTTTGGGAAACTTCAAGAGGATGACAAGAGAATGTTTTTGAGCTTGATGCTCATGGTTATGAATATTATATCGGGGTTTTCGATTTTGAGACATTATGACATCCTTATTAGTGATTGTGTTGAATGCTTTTGTATTTTTATGGTGTTTGGTAATTTCTAATTTGCAATTTTTTTTAAAAAAATATAATTGTCGTAGAAAGGATACTTGGATCCAAAATTTGTGTACATCTGAAATCTAATTCCACAAAAATTTGATTGGATTTTATCTGATTACATTGATCAATCATATATATTTCTCACAAACAAAAGAATGGTAAGATCAAATGGTACAAAATGCTTATTTTGCTCTAGAAATTTAAATTTTAGTTCAACTGATTTGAATAATTTTTCTTAGATAAACTGATCTCAATTTCTCCATATCACAGTATATGAATCACTTTTAGGAAACACATCTCCCAAAATTTATTTCCATAGAATACATGAGTTAATTTTTTCATTCTAAATCTAATTTTGGTAATAGAAAACTTCATTCCTTAAAGCTTTCGAAGTTGGAAACTTCAAGGCTTTAAGTTTTTGGTGTAAAAAATTACACATTTTTTATTTATCCAAAACCATTTAGTTTCTATCTGTCCAATCCATTTTTTTTATAGTGTATGGTTTTCCTTTCGCCACGTCTCAAACATGCACTTCACGTGTATATTCTATACATGCGAAAATCATTTCCCTTTATCTTAATTATTGTAATGTGCATTTGGTTTTTGACTTGTAAGACATTTCTTCCAAAAAAAATTAAGCAGTTTCCATACAAAGTTCAGTTATACAATATACGAGTATTTTTTTTTTGAATGCTTTCCCATAATTATTATCTAAGCTCACTTAAATTGGGTTAAAATTAATGTAGATGGTGCCGTTTTTTATGGTTCTAGTATTGTTGGAGCTGGTTGGGTGGCGAGACAATCAGATAAGTGTTGTATTGGAGTTGCTTGTTTGGCTTGGAATGGTTGAGAGGCAGCAAGAATGGTGGAGGTCAAGGCTTGTCGGGCAACGATGAAATGAGCTTATCGAAATGGATGGAGGAAACTGGTGCTTGAGCTAGATGCTCAGGAGATAGTCTTGGAGAATGCCTTCCCACAAGTTGATTTAAACGCTATTATGATTGATGCTTTGAATTAATGAAAAGTTCTACTTTTGCATAAAAAAATAGAACATTCTTAAAATACATTCGTTCACTAACTTTTTTACAACACATGTGATGAGTTTGTTACTGACTCGAGTTAAAGGAGCACACTAGAATTTGTTGTCTTTTTATACATGACTTTATGTACTCGTAATAAGTTTTTTTTTTAATTCTAAAGTATTGGGGTTAGAGAGTTGGAGGCAATATTCATGGGGGACAAAGAATTTATTTTCTTTTTATCTATGTGTTAAGATAGTTGTAGTAAATTTGTCTTAATCTAGAGTATCAGAAAACGAAGTTGCAAGCCAGGATCTTGGTTAGGGGGACAAAGTCGAAAGCTAGGGTATTATGTGTTCCTGGTCATTATCTGTAGGAGACACGGGTGTGTCCGCCTCGATCACACTTCGGTTGGTGTAGCAGTGTATTATCTATCACTGGTGATGTGGAGTCTACTTTGGGGTTCATTGTAAGGTTTCCTGTGTCTTAACTTACTAAATGTGCCTTCCTCGGGCGAGGCTTAAAACCTCCACATATTAATGTCTAATACATGAGATTAAAATAGATATTTTAGGAGTGCCTACCACTTTGGGTATTGTCTTAGTCTTGCGTGTAGCTCTTGATGTATCAAAAGGTCTAGGAGCACTTCTACGCATCGTGTCTCTCTTAGAAATAAGAGTTTCCTCTTAAATAGAGGAAGAATGACTCACTTTATATTTCCTATCAAAAGTATTTTTGGCGCCTTCAATGTCATCAGCCAAGCGGCTGAGCGTCAAGAATGGACCTTAAATTCAGTGTGCACAAATGTCAATTCGTATTTGGGATGTATGTGAACTTTACCAAAGCTTACGGAGGCCTTTGAGTACTTTACTACTTGTAAGTGAAAGACGTATGAGTGCGGAACACCTAATTTGGCTAGATAATGGGCATCGTATTTGAGCCAAAGCAAAAGGTAAATTGGTGTGGTGTATGTGAGGACATTGTCTTGGCGTCAGGTTTCGTATAAGCTTTACATGTGAGGGCCTATAAGGGATTTACTACTTGTGTGAGAAAGGTGTATGAGTGTGAAGCACCTTGTCTAAGAAGATATGCCTTATACTTAGGCCAAAGCAGAACACACGACACATTCTGCCCAATCCAGCCGCAAGGAAACAAAAATAGGGTCATTGGGTCATCCACATTGAAACGAATATTACCATCGCAAGAAATTGGCTAGTGGGAGTTAGCGTTGGCATGGTTGGCTTCTTGTGCAAATGAGCCTCTTATTCTCTTCACTTATGCAGTAAATCTTGATATAGTGAGAAGTGTGATACTCTAGACTAGAGGGAAGCAACGTCGATTTGAGATGGGATGACTAGATGTACGCACACAACAGCAAAATGACTTGGCGGAACATGTGGGATTTGGCGAGTGAAATATGGCATTGTCAGAGATATTTTGAGAAGATTTATTATGCGGTGTTTGCGCGGATGAGGGATTACTACCTATAAGTTAAGGAGAGTGGAAGCGTGTTGCGAACATTAGCATCATTATGCAAGGACGCAAGAGGCACATGCGCAGGCAATGATGATACACATAGGGTTCTCCCTGCCAATGAGGAACATTGTTGGGAGGTCCCTCATGCGAATATGGGTTGCGTTTAGTAGTTGGGTCATGGGTTTTGTGAGCTTGCACGCTAGATACAAGAATTGATTTTGTTGCAAACAAGTCTTAAGCTACATGTACGTGCGACATAATGCAATCTCCATTTTAGATTAATCTGGATTTGTTAGAGCTTCTGGTTTAGTTTGAGCACTCAATTGTTTTTTACGTGTTGTCTCTTCGTGGTGCATGATAAGATCAATTGGATGTGTATCACTGGTGCGATATATTCGTGTTTCTTTTGAGTTTGTATGATGAAGTGGCATTTAGGCGCCACATATTTTTAAATTATTGATAGATACAGTTAAATTATTTTATGGCAGTATCAACATTTTAATGAAAATATAAGAAAAAAATTATGCAATTCTAGAATATCTCTACACATGAATAGAAAGACTCTTATTATTATGTTTAACGGGAAGAGTAGCTGCCAATTGTGACTATTAGTCCCCGACTCGAATAGATGCAAATGGAATACAGTGGGTTGGCTTGATGTTCAACACCTTATCCCTTAAACATGAGGTCTGGAGTTCGATTTTTGCTCATATGAATGGGAAAAACTCATGGGCTAGTCCCTTGCGGCTTAGTGCTTTGACAATTGGGACGATTGTGGATTAGTCTGGGTATGATGACATGACTTAGAGATGCAAATCGCAAAGTGACACATGAGTGGAGGAGCTGGAATGTTATTATTGTATTATAGTAGTAATCTAAATTCTACAAAATTACGGGAAAGCCATTTGACCTAATGAATTATATACTTGGTAATGTATTTGATTTGCTTTACACCGAATTGTCTCTCTTTTTACAATGGGACTTATGAAGAATGATAGCAAAGTAAGCACGCTTTGCCACTTTTATTCTTCTTTAATCCTTTTTAAAAATTTATTGTAAGACCATCGGAATAGTTCAACACCAAAAAAATAAAAACGTAGAATCAAATAAAAACATTAAAAAAAATCATGTATACATACAAAATACATTGGATAAATAATCTATACATACTATAAAAGCTGAACCAAAAAATAGGTATATAATGCGTATTAGAGCGTCACATCATCAATT
>JAYMTG010000205.1:0-15049 GCA_036897565.1 Pelargonium exstipulatum | reverse complement strand
GGAACGCCGCCACGGTCACAAGCTCGTCCTCCCGGAGCAAGACACATCACAATCAATCTTACAGTAGGATTTTGTTGAGTATGGCTGATTCTGGTAATCAGGATCGGTCACATAAAGCTCACAGAACTAGCAAGTCTGGTGCGTCTGCCAAGAAGAAGGGAAAGCCCAGTAAGAAGCAGGATGGTGGTGACAATTCGGAGGCCCGAAAGCAAAACCCCAAGGTTTGCTATCTGTTTGATTGTTTTGTTGGAGTATACAGTTCTGGAATCCATATTTTTGCATTTACTAAGTTTTCAATGCCAATGTTTGTATGTTAGGCATTTGCATTTAATTCCAACACAAAAGCCAAGCGTCTGCAATCTCGTTCTGTTGAGAAAGAACAGCGCAAGCTTCGTGTTCCCACCATTGACCGGACCTATGGTGAACCAGCCCCTTATGTTGTTGTTGTCCACGGACCTCCCCAGGTATATTAAAATTCTTTTGTGGTTAGAACAAGCTGGTGAGTAGTGATTATTTGTGGGTTGATAACATGATATCACAATTGTTGGTTTTAGGTTGGGAAGTCTCTGCTGATAAAATCACTCATAAAGCATTACACAAGGCATAATTTACCGGAAGTTAGAGGCCCGATTACTATTGTATCAGGTTTGTAGTTTTGCTTCAATGCTTCTAGCTTAAGTAGATCCTATGTTGCATAGATTTGCATAGACACGGGAAACACATGACACAAGTATGCCGTTGACATACAGTTTAAAAAAATCATAGACATGGATACACTAAGAATGGTAAATGATAATTTATATTTGCTATGTTAGTGCAATGTGTTTTAGAGTGTCGAATAATTTCAATCAATTCATTTTTAGAAAAAAAGATGGGCTAAATAAGGTGTCAAACACTTGTCCAGTTATAAGCATAACTAAAAATGGGCCTGTGTAAAATCAAGTGTCCGAAGAGTTTTCGAATGATGCGTATCTGGTATGTTGAGAAGATGAGAGTGTTCGTGCATCATAGAGTATATTAATAACCAGTTAAGACTATTATAGATTTGAGGTGTATTAAGCAATTATTCTCGAGACCATAGCTTCCTTCTCTTATTAGCAGATTGTTCATAGTTTCTTGCCTTCACATGCATAAATTATATACACTCTACAGTGGTTTTGTTGAAGTCCTCACTTCTTAGATTTTTGGTTATATAGATTATATACATGCATGTAGGGGCAGGATCAAGTGACTCATGGTGCAAACTGTTTATTACATGTTAAATAAAATTTAATATCATTATATTTTTCCATACTACCTGCTAGTTAGGTTTGCAAACTGTGGGTGAAAACTATATCCATATAGTACTCTAGGAGTTTTTAATATTTTATTGGCAAAACTTCAGACCAATTTATATGTATGAAGTGATGCTTTGCTTTATACACACCCTCTTTTATCATATGATCACATCAAAGTGACACATGTTCTACATGTGTACCAATAAGCCTAAAATATTAGTGATTTCATGTAGATGCTTGATTAGACCATGATATGGTTTTATATAAAATATAAAATATTAATTTATAGTTGTGAATAGTTTTTTTAGTGTTTCGTTTTCTTAATTGTGTTATTGAATATGCTAGGTAAGCAAAGGCGGTTACAGTTTGTGGAATGTCCTAATGATATTAACGGCATGATCGATGCCGCAAAGTTTGCCGATTTAGCTTTGCTTCTCATAGATGGAAGTTATGGTTTTGAAATGGTAAGATATTATTGTTCATAACATTTTTTTACTTGAAACTTTGGAAGTAATAATAAATTTTGTGCTCTAGTTGGAAGCTGGCTGTGAATTCAACCTTTGCAGTTTTGTCTATTGTAATTTTATTTGTACATTTCAACTTTCAAGATGTATAGTTTTACCTATCTGTTTCCAGATTATTGAATAACTGTCTCAAATATTTAAGCCACCCTTTTGATCTGGGTGTTTTTTTTGTTACTGAGGCTGTTTCCCTATTTTGTTAGTAATAAGTATTGCTTTTCAGTTTCTGATGGATTCACCAATTTTTACGTTAGTGGTTCTCTCTTCCTTTATTCCTTAAAGGGTTGTTAGGTTGTATGTTCTGATTTTTATACCTACATGTTTGTGCTTTGACAGGAAACTTTTGAATTTCTTAATATATTGCAAGTTCATGGGTTCCCGAAGGTTATGGGTGTTCTTACACATCTTGATAAGTTCAGTGATGTAAAGAAATTGAAAAAAACAAAGCAGCGTCTCAAGCATCGTTTTTGGACTGAAATATATGATGGAGCAAAATTATTTTATTTATCTGGTCTTATACATGGAAAGTAAGTACATTCTCATGGGCGTGATATATAAAAACTAGAGACATCTCTACGAGGTCACACTTGATTTATTTATTTTACATTGAACAGGTATGCTAAGCGTGAAATTCACAACCTGGCACGATTTATTTCCGTTATGAAATTTCATCCATTGTCATGGAGAGCTGCTCATCCTTATATTTTAGCAGATCGTTTTGAAGACGTAACTCCTCCCGAGAAATTGCGTATGGATAGCAAGTGTGATAGAAATGTCACACTTTATGGTTATTTGCGAGGTTGCAATATGAAAAAAGGAACTAAGGTATGTATTTATAGTTATTGCACGACTTCTTTCTGATCTGTATTTGTATGAAACTAGATTTTCAAGAGTAGTTTAGGAGTGATGTTCTTAAACATTTGGAACTTTGTAAATAATTGTTCTTCTAGAGTTATATTTATTGGTCTACCATCTGAAGTGATTAGACTAGTAGTCAACTAAATTACACGTGACACAGAATATTGTCTACTTCATGTTCATATTTATAATGACTGCATGTTAGGATTCTTATCTATATTCAGAAAAGTTTGGTTTGGCTCATGGGAAGAGAAATAGCTTTGCTGCTAGTTCTTAAGTGTAAAATACAGTTATGACTCAATATTTTATATTATTTTGCAATTCATCGCACCACAATAAACTAGTTTTGGCATCTGACATTAACCTCTTCTGCACTGAGGCTGGCTTTTTGCTCGGAGCAGATATAAGCATAATGTTGAGATCTAATGCTGTTTGAAACATATCCTTGGTTGTATTTGTGAGGATCATACATTTGTTACTACAATCATAATGTTGAGATCTAATACTGTTTGTAAATCAGGTGCATATTGCTGGTGTTGGTGATTACAGTTTGGCCAGTATTACAGGATTACCTGATCCATGCCCCTTACCGTCAGCTGCAAAAAAGAAGGGACTTCGTGATAAGGAGAAACTATTTTATGCACCCATGTCTGGCCTTGGGGATCTCTTATATGACAAGGATGCTGTCTACATAAACATAAATGACCATTTGGTTCAATTTTCTAAACCTGATGATGAAAATGGGGGAGGGACTCAGAAAGGTTATTTTCAGTTCGCTGTTTTACAGATTCTATTTGTTTGACTTGTCAGTGGAATGATACTTTCAAATCTGTCCTTCGTTCATTGGAGTGGAAAAAAAAATGTCACCTTTGGTTTTCTTTTATTTCATTAACAATAATGGTGAATTATGCGAACAAGACTTGTAGGAATCACCCATCTTTTCTTCCTCCATGCGTTGGCTCTCTAAAAAAATATTTTTCTGTTTTAATAGGGAAGGACCAAGATGTAGGCGAGGTGTTGGTGAAATCACTTCAAAATATGAAATATTCGGTTGATGAGAAGTTAAATAACAGCTTCATTAACCTTTTCGGCCATCAGCGTAATGCATCATCAAAAGCTCTAGGTGATGCAAATGATACTCGTGAAGCTGTACAGTCAGGTGAAGACAGTGGTGGTGAGGATCTGGATGATTCAGAATCATCATCAGATGATGATGTTCATGAACATGAAATGATTAAAAGTTCTGGTGACACTTCAGAGCAGCAACATCTTAATGATGATAAATTGAAGGAACATGTTGAATTACATAATGGAAGGATGAGAAGAAAAGCAATCTTTGGAAATAAAATTGAGAATGATGTTCTTGAGGTAATTTATGCTAATTGACATTGTGTTTATGGACTTAGTTTGTTACTGGACAATATTTGTTATTTATTTATTTCTCTCCAAAGAGTTGTTTAATTTAGCATACTCTTAGAAAGTACTAGTTGCCAGAATTTTTTTAGAACTTGTATATTCATAGCATAAAAGGTTTAGCATTTGTTCTTGTTGCTTTGCCCTATTTGCATATAATAAGGATTTTAACTGTATGTGATATATACCTATATTGGGAAAAGTTCTGAAATTCTGTTTGCTATATTTAGCTGTGCTTACGTTTTAGAATATTCATTTTCTCCACAATTTATACATGACAGGATTCAGATGGAGATGATGAAGAGGAAGGTGAAGATGGAGACGAAGAGGATGATGCTGATAGTCAGGCATCTTACGATACTGACAGTCCAGGACCAGATGAAGATGGTGATGAAAGTGACGGTAGATTCTCTCTCGCTTAAACTGATCAAGTTGTATTTTCAATCATTTTGTTGAGTTTATGGCACCTGTTGCTTATTTACAGTGGCAGGCCAGATTTATCTTATGCAGTCTTCTAAAGACTTCCTTTTGTTTTTTTCTTGCTCTTTTGAATTGTCTGGGGTTATAGAGGATGATATGGGAAATGTTTCTAAGTGGAAAGAATCTTTGGTGGAGAGGACTACCTCAAGACGCAATGTTAACCTCATGCAACTTGTATATGGGAGCTCATCATCTTCCTCAGCAACTACTACTAATGCAGCACAGGCTAGTAGCGATGATGAGGAGAGTGATGGAGATGACTTCTTCAAGCCAAAAGGAGAAGGAAAAAAGGTTTGTCTTAGTGCATACTGCACCATTGTTGTTGCTTGACCTTTACTGTAAAGTGTCCTTGTTTCCTGTGTAAGATGAATTTGCCTGAATAATCACGACTAACTTGATTTTGTGCTCAATGCTGTGCTTCATTTATTGTAGAAATTAAGAGAGGGAACTGATTTTGAAAATGTCAATTCCGAGGACTGTTCTAAATTTTCAAATATCTCAAACATAAAAAACTGGAAAGAGGAAGAACTTATTGAAAGTATTCGTGATCGTTTTGTCACTGGGGATTGGTCAAAAGCTGCTAGCAGAAACAAACTCTCAGACGCTAATGCTGAAGATGGTGAGACTAATGACGAAGATGATGACACTGTCTACGGTGATTTTGAAGATTTAGAAACAGGAGAGAAGCATGAAGGCCATCAAGCGGATGATAATCTCCACAAGGAAGACGAATCAGTAATTGAGGAGCGGAGGCGGAAAAAGCTTGCTCTTCGTGCAAAATTTGATGCCCAATATCCTTTATTTATAATCATGATAATGTTGTTTACTTCTTTACAAAAGGGTCAATTCTCTTTCTCTCTCTCTCTCTCTTGGTTGGGTGGTGGGAGGAGGGATTGTTGTTTGATGAAGTTGAAGCATTGTTGCATATTGGAAGTTTAATTAGTATTCTGTAGATGGAATGTATGATTTTATTTTAGATTTACCTGCTTTCCAATGGGTGATATAAGATTCTTTTTTGTGACCTTAACTGTGATCTACTTATGAAGGATCTGAATCTCCGGATGAGGAGATTGATGAAGCAGATGGGACAAAGTTTCAGCGTGGCCAAGCCAATGAAGTCGGTTATGTTGACAAGGTAAACTTCTTTTTACTTGTAATTATTTTGCGGAAGTATTTTTGCTAGTATGGTGTGATATATTGCAACTCTTGCTTGGATCTTGCAGTTGAGGGAAGAGATAGAACTTCGAAAACAAATTAATATAGCTGAGCTTAACGATCTTGATGAGGCTACTCGGTTGGAAGTAGAGGGATTCCGGACAGGGACTTATGTGAGATTGGAGGTTCATGATGTTCCCTTTGAGATGGTTGAACATTTTGACCCACACCATCCTACTTTGGTTGGAGGAATTGGTCTTGGGGAGGAAAATGTTGGATACATGCAGGTTTGTTTCATTAATTCTTATTTAAATGTACTTTAATATTGATAGGTGCCATTTCTCATCTGTGTACCAGAGGCTGCTTGTGTGTGCGTGGTGTTTCTCATCATTTCATGCTTGAATATGGTTTTGTGAGAGTTCTTTAATTGACTTTTTTCCCTTAGCTGTTTGGCTGTGAATAACTATCTTCTAAGTATCTTGAATAAAGTAGTGAAGTCTTATGCAAGTTTAGACTATTTGACCATTACCCATTTATGATGAGTGTGATGCATCATTATTCTAGAATATTCAAAGAAACGATGCCAACTTGCCCATATCTAGGATTTAGCGAGGCAAGTGAGTTGCACGTGCCGATAGCACGTTCCTAATAGCTGTAGTAAACAAAAACAAAAAAACATAGATTTACTATTATTATATCAAAATGGAACTTGATGGAATAACATCATTACTAAAATGAAGTAAATCACAGAAACTCATTTGATTCAATAGTAGTGGTACTCATTTACTTGATAGTTTTACCTAAAATTTTGCCTTAGTTTCGTATTCACGTGTTTTATTACCTTGAAAGTGTTGTGTTTATATCCAACCTCATATATAAAAAATTATACATGCATCATGTATAGGCAAGGTTTAAACGGCACCGATGGCACAAGAAAGTACTAAAGACGAGGGATCCCATAATTGTTTCTATTGGATGGAGGCGTTACCAAACTACACCTGTTTACGCCATTGAAGATTGCAATGGAAGGCATCGCATGCTCAAGTATACCCCTGAACACATGCATTGCCTTGCCATGTTCTGGGGCCCTCTTGCTCCTCCGAACACTGGAGTGGTTGCGGTTCAGAATTTATCAAATAATCAGGTCCGATATATCCTTCATTTTTTAATGTTTCTTGAAATTGTTCACAGATATTTGGAATTGTGAAATCAATTTTTTTATGCTCATGTTGACAGTGTTCAACTTATAGTACGTAAAGGATGTGCTTAAGTGATTAGAGAGTATTGTACCATATCCAATTCTAATGGGAGATACGAATTGAGATCAATTAAGCTAATTAATAATCCTTGCCACGTGATTGAATCCAAAAAAGTGAATAGAAATTACTAAGAGGCTGATACTTTAACTGGTTTTGGTGTTTGTTTGTGTGAAATTCAAGCACACAGGGAGTTACTAGAGGCTGTTTACCTGCAGAAAGAAAATGTTCCAAAAAAAACTGAAAACTGTGTTTACTTGTGCATTTTTCTAAATAGCAAACAAATGAACAAGTTTTCCAAGATTTCTTATATATGAGGGGAAAGCATAAAACTAGAAAATGAAACTGAGAACAGTTTTCCACAACTAAACAGGGCCTATAATTTCTCTCCTTGGCATACAGAAGTGTTGAACAATGAACATAGTTAAGAGATGTTATCTTTCGTGAACTTGAAGCACATAGGGAGATGTGACACTGCATTTGTTCTCTTTTCTCTGTTTTTTGCCACTCTATTCTGTTCTTTGTTTTTGAGCATCTTTCTCTTTCCAGGCAAAATTTAGGATCACAGCAACTGCAGTTGTACTCGAGTTCAACCATGCGGCACGTATAGTAAAGAAAATCAAGCTGGTTGGGCATCCGTGCAAGATCTTCAAGAAAACAGCTCTTATCAAAGATATGTTTACTTCAGATCTTGAAGTAGCTCGCTTTGAAGGTGCGGCTATTAAAACTGTCAGTGGAATCCGGGGCCAAGTGAAGAAGGTATTTTAATTTCTTTCAGAATTTTATTTTTGTATTTTCTACTCTTATTTGTTCACTTTAGAGTAATCTGTCATATTTTTTCTTGGCTAACAAATTATATTGATTTGCTGTTTTATACTCAAAAGGCACAGCCAAAACAGTCCACAACCACAAGCAGAACTATTGTTTTCTAAGAAGGAAAACATTCTTGTGTACCATGTACATTAATATATGGAATTAGTTTTATGGGGGCATAGATCTATAAAAATGAAAATGAAAATAAGGAATACGTTTATCTTATGTAAGGGAAGACTGATTTGATTAATTTCTTATTGTTTATAAATTTATCAGGCTGCAAAAGAAGAGATTGGTAATGAACCAAAAAGGAAGGGAGGACAGCCTAGAGAAGGAATTGCCAGGTGCACCTTTGAAGATCGAATTCTTATGAGTGACATTGTCTTCTTGCGTGCTTGGACCCAAGTTGAAGTGCCGAGCTTTTATAACCCGTTGACAACAGCTTTGCAACCTCGTGAACGGACCTGGCAAGGGATGAAAACTGTTGCTGAGTTGAGGAGGGAACAGAATCTTCCAATTCCTGTGAACAAGGACTCGCTCTACAAGGTAATATCCTACGGGTCTACGTTAGCTAGATTATTTCCCTTTCTCCCTCTGCCCTCCACAAACTGTAGTTTTTTTTTTTTCTTTTTAATATCATGTAATAATAATTAGTTAATCGTTTTTCTATTAACAGCCAATTGAAAGAAAAAAGCGGAAGTTCAACCCATTGGTGATTCCCAAGTCGTTACAGGCTGCTCTACCATTTGCATCAAAGCCCAAGGACATACGTAGCCGGAAACGGCCACTCCTTGAGAATAAAAGAGCTGTTGTCATGGAACCTCATGAGAAACAAGTTCATAAACTTGTTCAACACCTTCAATTGATTAGAAATGAAAAGGTACGCTACTCTAATTTATCCTTTACTACAATGTTTCTAGCCATTAAGTTATATTTTATTTATTTGACTTGAACAAAATTACCACCATTTCTGTCCAGGAGCGTTTTTGTTATGCAACTATTCTATTTTTCTTAGTTTTGTTAATATTTTGCTGTTTTCCTATAAAAAAGGGTTAGTAGTTGGTGATAACTGTATAAGCCCGCTCAGTATCACACGGTTATTGGGCGGCACAACAGTGTTTAAGATTGTGTGTGTGCTAGCTCCTCACATTATATGATGGTATCTTTGTCATAACAGTGTTTCAACATTGTGTGCATGCTATCTCCTCACATTATGTTCGATGGTATCTTTGGTATCCTATGATAGATTATGTGATACACACTCTCAGAATGTTCTGAGTCATGTTTTGGAAGCAAATGAGAAATATGAATGATGTAATTGGTTATTATGGGTGTGTTAATGTTTTTTCCACACTTGAATTTGGGTTCTTTGCAACTAGCACAGGAATAAATTTTACATGCTCTGTCATGTGTATAGACAGATCTGTGATTTTGTGTCAAATAAACAATCGCGATGTTGATTGCCATGTAAGACCACATTTCATGGCTTTCATGGCTTCTGGAGCCGTGTGGTGCTTTGGATAGTTTGATACTCTTGTATCAGCGCCCCCACCACACACACACACATACACTTTTTTTCTTTAAAATTCTTAGCTCTTAATGTTTTAGAGTGTTTTCAATCAAAACCTCCCTGTAAACAAAGGAAATCTCCTGATTAATGCTGTTTGATTTATGCAGATGAAGAAGCGGAAGCTTAAAGAAGTGGAGAAAAAGAAAGTAGTCGAGAAGGAGAAAGCCAAAGAGGAGCTGGTATCAAAGAAGCGCCAGAGGGAAGAAAGACGGGATAGATACAGAATGCAAGAGAAACTAAAGAAGAAAAGCCGGCGAAATGCAGATGGTTGATAGTCGCGAAGTCCCTGAATGTGAAATGGTTTTAGGGATTGCTGAAACCAGCAACCATTTTTGTCAACTTGAAAGAGACTTCTTTATTTCAATCATGCTTGAATTTTATAGATAATGTACCAATGCTTAAAATGTGTATTTGAGTGTATTAAAATTTTGTTCCTTTATCGAGTTTCCTTTTTGGGTATCATGTGTGAATTTGGAGAAAATTCTTTTGATTTTACAGATTCTAACTCAACAAGCCCAAATAGAAAATAAGGTTGTCCAAAAGAAAACAAAATTTCATTCATTTCAACGTGGGATATAGAGTTCTTTTGAAATAACCAAAAATGTAAAATCTATACATAACAATATCAAGTTGCACCTTATGATGTTTTGCAAACCATGGCCACACCAACATATATATAAAGAAGCTGAAGCGAATCCTCAAAACCGCCCTTGGTCTTATAAATTTGATAAAACAAACTCGAAGGCTTATCCGTTGTTTGGAAAGAAACCAGAGAAGTTTGGTATCTTATCAATGTGCTTGAGAGCACGCTCGGCTATTTGTCGGGTTCTATAGTCACCGTGCTGGAATGCATCGACAAGCGCTGCACTCACATTCTGATTCCCTGAAACTTCATACGCTATCTCATCAGTTCGTAAAAGTCTCTCGACTGCCCAAACTGCCCTCCTTTGCAGATTCTCAGTTCGTTTCTCGAGCAACACATCGAGTATGGGCTTGATTCCCTCTGCCTCACACAACACATTCACCCCTTGTTCAGTATCAACTCCATCCTCCAACAATGTAGATAATGCTGCAAGCGCTGCCTCGACCACCTTCTCATTTGTATGGTCTAAAAGAGCCACCAACCTCTCCACAGCATGCCCTTCCACTATGCAAAAAGAGTCCTTCAAAGAACAATTTCCACGATGGAGCCGGCACAATCCAGTTATCACAGGTGGTTTGGTTAAACACGGGAAGATTGATGCACAAAACCCAGGCGCTGGCAACTCAGGTAACTTCGTCAAATTTTTGGATTCTTGGGAGAGATTCTCTAAAGCCACAGCTGAGTACATCTGTACATTGTCCAATACATTTGATTGTAGCAGGTCAATGAAGAGTGCGGTAAGATTGTGCTCACGACATAGTGCAACAGCATCAGGCTCATCCGGCAAAACAAATGTAACCCTTGCAAGAACTCGTACTAGCCCTTCCAGATACGGTGTCATGAAGCGAATGCTCCTATTCTCCCCCTGTTGGATTCTAATCACTCTAGAAATGATCAGCTGGAAAGCTCTATCATCCAACATTTGTCGTGTGAGGCCTAAATCCCTCTCCGGAAGCTCAGCTAAGAGGCTGACAGCTGCAGCCTGTTCTTCAGTAATTCCTATATTTTCTGTTATGATTTTAATCAGGCTGCCAAGTTGGCCAACTGTGCCACGTAAGGCATCGGCCAGCTCCTGACCCATGTATGGGGATAGGTTCTGAAGAAGTTTAATGGATGCTGCACGTAAGTCTTGCTGTGGAGCCTCAATAAACTGAACCAAACTGATAGTAGCACCAGAGCTTTTGATAGCAGCAACAACATTCAGAACAGTAGTGGGAGAACTTGTAAGTCCTACGAGGACCTGAAGAAGCTTGCATTCAATTGCTGGACCAGTGTTACTAATTAGATGGAGTAGGTTATGGACAATGTCCTCTGAGACCAGCGTCTGGTGATCAGGTCCAAGTGGGATGGAATCGAAGTCATAGCCTGAGCTCACAACATTGGCAAGAATTGTTGCGGAGACTTCTTTTAACCGCATAGGAAGCTGGTTGCTGCCAACAGTGAAGAGGTCCTTAACAAGAGGGGGAAGTATTCCTGCCTCTATCAAGACCTTAGAACTTGCCTCGAAAGAAGAGATTTGGTTCAAAGCTTTTAAAGCAGCTTCTCTAGATTTCATGTTATTACTTCTCATGATATTAATCAAGGATGAACCAGCAGTTCTAGCGACATGCACTTTCAAATCATTGTTCAAGGTAAGATCACCGAGGTAAGCGGCCATGGACACTTTAGTACCTGGTGGCCCTGTAAGAATTACAATGCAGGCACACAGTTTAATAGAAGTACATAGATGAGAACAGTAAGGGACAGAATATAAAAATATATATCCAGGTACAAGTATCAAGTAAAACCAATTTAGTAAGCTCAAAATTATAATGTCCGGGGGTGAGAAAGACACATTGACAAGATGGAGAAGAGGGGATAAAGCACCCTGAAAATAAAGTGCATACTTGTGTGTCTAGCAAGCATTTGGTCACAAATAATGAAGAAGAATCCAACACTTAAATGAGTGGTCATTACAGATTCTCAAATTTCATAAATCCAATGATTATCAAATGATACCTCAAAGATAATAATAAAAAAACTCAATTCATGTTTTTTTCTTCCTATGGTTAATCAATGATAGAATTAGAGTAATACTCGAAACCTACAGAATGGAAAGCTGTAACTTTGAAACCAACAGAAGACAGTTTCCAGACTTATGTAATCATAAAACAGCCAAAGTACAACAAAAATAGCATTGAATAAGAAAAAAGAAAAAGAAAAGAGAGATGGCAATAGCATTAGAAAAAGAGAGCAGTTACCTTCAAGGATTTGTGTCAGAAGAGGCTGCAGTCTACCATTTGCAGCCATCTGAAGCACATTGTTCTCATACTTTTCCAAGTTCTCCAGTGTTTTATCAGCCTTCTCAACAGTCAAAATATTTTCTGACTTGCTGCTTGTCATTCCAACCAATATTAAGATTGCTCCATTAACTGAGCCAATCTTTTCACACAAAGCTTCAGATTTAGACAGCTCATACAGCAAAGAGACAGCTTCTTCCCTCTCTTTGGATTGTTCATGATTCAAGAATTTAACTATTGTGCGTACAGTGTCCCCTTGAGCCATTATTTCCTGAAGTCAAATAAGAACCATCAATAAGAGGAACCAACTGCTTACACGTCTTCTGTCTATAAAAGAATTAAGTACATAGAATTAGTGAGGATGGGACTACCTTGTTATCATCATCTTCCTCCACCACGATTCTAAGAGTTTCTAAAGCGTTACATCGCACCCTACGACTGCTGCTCTTCAACAAGTCAATAATCATAGGTATCATCCCCGCATTGCGCACAGTATGCTTATTTGATCGACTTTTTTGACAGATATGTTGGACATACTTCAAAGACTTCAGAGTATCCTGTTCTGCACTGCCCAGATTGAACGACCTGCGAGCCATATCAAGCTGGGCAGCTTCATTCCTAGCAGTCCATTCTTCAATAGTGTTTCGCAAAGCTATACTAGGGTTCAGATCAGTGCTTCTTAGCTCTTTCAGCGTCAATGGGCACACCAGCTTCCTTCCACTCTCCCTGCACTCCTTGAACCACTTCTCGATAGCGCTCCTTTCAAAAGTTTGCCCATTTTCTAAGGTAACTGGATCGCGCATGACTTGCTTTGTCAAAGGACATACAAAGGCATCATACATAGGCTCAATGTGCATTCTATCAAAGTTATAGCTCTCATCTGACTGGCTACCCGGGTCATAGCTTCCATCCCAGCTTCCAGCCATGTTATCTGAATACCCAATACAAATGAAATAGCAACATTTAAAACATGCTACAAATATGCAAGTTAAAAACTAAAGGTACCATATTTGGAAGATAAATTGATTTAGGACAAGAAGACAAAATTACTTGACAAGCACAATAAATGCATCATCCATTACAAATCTTTGTCCCATAATTTATACCTCACTCAACTCTTCCTCCTCAGTAATTCTCTTATCACAATACAGCTAAGTTACAATTTACAAACACGAAAAATTCAACTAAAAGTAATATAAGTTTGATCAGCTCACATCACTTGGCAAATTAAGCAGTAACCTAAATGTTCATCCCAAATTCAGTGGAATCAAACTCATAGACAATTCTTAATCTAACATAAATTTGTTACACTACAGAGCACAGAACAAGGAACAGACACACAAAATGGATGGTGAAAGAGCAGCTCAGGACCCAGAAACTTACCTTCTTTCTCCTGATAATCCTGGAAATCTTCAAACACGCTATTGTAGGGAACTCCTATCTAGTTCGATGATTCACATCTTGTATTCCAATTCCGCCATGAGATTCATGTTGTTCTTCCATGGAATGAGCAGGAGCTCAGAGAGAGGTGAAATTCGAATAAGGGCTTCTTGATTTTGGATGTGAAAAGGGTTGAGGTGAAGAAGAAGAGTCGGAGAGAGAGCTGGGTTGAAGAAAGCAACAAGAGGAACAATACAAAACAAAATAATAATTATGATAAAAAATCTTGGAGAGAAAAGGTTGACTCCAGAAGAATAGTCGTGGCAGAGAGAGAGCCAAACAGACCCTCCGGAGAAGAGACCCCACAATACTTCAAAAACCAGGCTGGCGGTTCAAACGTAAGCATATCATTGGATCGATTGGTAGTTCGTCACCTACCAGTTTTTGGAGGCAAGCTCATAGCTTTGCTCCAAACGCTGCGTTTTAAGGACAAATTATTACACTTTTTTTTTTTCACTTAATATTTATACTGTGACCATCAATTTGAATAGAAGTATTCGTTATCTACTTATCCACCGTCGTGTAATTTGCACGTGACATTTTTTTTAGATATTTAACTATGAGTATATAGAGAGGACCCTTATTATTGGTAGTTCACATTATTAGCGGTTAACACATTTAAGCCGTTTTACCACATTCAAACTAATTACATTTGAGGATTAGTCACAGTTAAAACCCATCACCTCTTTTCATGGGTGCGTTGAGTGGGGATCGAACGCAAACGTTCTTCTCCCTCACGCAATCTAAAATCTATGTAACCAACTGCGACACTCCTCTTGGTTGTTGCAACTAATTTAATACAGCTTTAGTTCGTACCGACCAATTTTTATAGTCAAATTTGTGTTATAAAAATATACGGATTGGAACCATACATTTTACACTCAAATTTAAAATTCAATTTGAAGGGTGGGATCCCAACTCGTTCACTGTAAAATTCAAAATTCGATTGGACTAAACCAAATTCGTTTCGAATAGAAAAGTTAATGGTCAGCAATGCCTATACTTTGTTAATATGTGGAAAATGAGACGTAGACATGTTGTGTTTTTTTTTAATGAGAGTAAATTGAAATTAGTATATCCTACGCAAAATAAATTAATTTAAAATTATAGTAATAAAAAATAATCATTTTAATATATTTGTGTCACGTTTATCTACCAAACACAACTAAAAATACATCATAGTATAAAACAAAAACAAATAAAGGCTGGATTTTATTGGGCTTTGACGGACTCTTTTGCTTGCCAAATGGGCCTCAATTTGGGCCTCTTGCGATTTTTTTTTTTGTTTAAATCGGAACCTATTTTTATACTTTTAAATTCAGTTTTGGCATAATATATATTGCT
>JAYMTG010000204.1:0-15063 GCA_036897565.1 Pelargonium exstipulatum | reverse complement strand
AATACACGTCATCGTCTATGTCAACATCCACCTCAGCATTTTTGTCCACGTAGGCGAGACTTAAAGGTCGAATTGACAAATTGTGACGGCAAATACTTAATTGAGTTCTAAATAAAAATATGGGTACTTAAATGGGTACAAAATGAAAATTTGGTACTAAATTGGACAAAATAAAAGTTTAGATACTAAATTGGGTTTTAGCCCAAAGTTTGGTACTAAAAAAACCATTATACCAAAAACATTTATCCCAAATGAATATAGGTTTGATTTTAAAAGTTAGTTGGGAAAGAGCTGTTGGAGACATTCGAGTTTCGTCCTTGTTGATCAGACAGCTACAGACGACCCTAAAGGACAACAAGCTTCGTCGATTTATATGGCCGTCTTTGAAATTACAGGAAACGTGTCCATTATCATTGTTGTACATTCTCTGGAACAACCATTTGACCAACACCCAGCTTCGTCTTCATCGATGGCTCGCCTTCGATTCCATCGCTCTACTATTAAATTTAAGTATCTCCTTCCTTGTAGATGCTATACTTTCACTTTCTTTAGATACCCATTGCTCTTGCTCTTTTCGTCTTCTTCGTCTTTTCTCTATCTCCTTGTAAATCTTGAGAAAGTGACTGCATTTGTGTTGTTCTTTTCCTGTTTCAATTTCTGGGTCGGCTTTGTTCTTTATGCCCATCAACTGTTTGATTAAATGCCAAAACCAACTGTTGTGCATTTTTCTGTGAACTGGGTTGGTGGTTTAAGCCCACCAAGTGTATGATTAATTGCCTAAACCATTACTGATCAACCGAGTTGCATTTGTTCACTTGTTTGTCAATCTGGAAATGGAGAATTTGTCACGGTATAGCAGGGTTACTCAGCAGCATATGAAGCAGAGGCGAAGCGGTTATGAACCGTCTGACACGGAGACTGACTGGCACGAGAGTCCCAGGTATGAGTACACCTGGAAGAATGATGTATTGGGAGGAGTTGATCAGCGATCGAAAGGCGTGACACGGAGAAACACGAGCCCTCTGACAGTGAACCGGAGGCAGTCTGCTTCAAAGGTTGAATATGATGGACCTTCTCCTAAACGGGATTTAGCAGCCAGCCCACCTCGAAGGAGGCTCAGTAAGTCGCCATACAAGCCGCGCAGAGAAGATGGTAATGCTCATTCCTTAAAACCAGTTTCTGATATTCGTTCGAATGTTAGTCCCTTTTCAAAGTCAGAGAGGAGAAGGCATGTTTCTCCTTACAAATCAGGAAGAGAGGAGAGCAAGTTGAATGATGATGATGATGATGGGAAAGTGAACTCAAATAGAAAGCCGAACAGAACGCCTAGTAGAGACGAAAGGGATGCTGATCCACAGATTCTTGAAGATAGAGTGATTCAGAGATCAAAGATGAGCCGAAGATCAGTTACTGCACCAAGAAATAGGCCAAAAGAGAATCCCCAGAGCATGAATGGCCATACAGAACAAAGAAGGGAGAGAACACCCTCGCCGTTGTCAAGGAACATGATTGCGAAACAGAAGGAAAATTCCCACATGAAATCTCCAACAGTTGGTGAAATCAATGAAATGGTTGCAAATGCAAAGCTTTCCAAAGAGCCCATAAAGCAAGCCTCAATGTTTGAAAGTACGGATTCCATTTCACCTGGTGATATCTTCTTCTCCCGTGACCGCACTGCTTTACCATTGCAGAACAACATGTTGCCAAAGAATGGTACTTTTGAAAACCGCTTTACTCCCAATCCCAAAATGGTATTCCAAAATGGTTCTATTTCTCATCAGAAAAATAGGGTCAATGGTCATTTTGATGGCAATACAAAACTTTCATCTAATCCTAGTTCAGCTATAAGCGGGCAGAGCAGTGATAAAATTAGTACTGGTAGTAGTAAGATCAGTGATGCTAGCGGGAGGACTACTGACAGCATGAGGAAGTTCACAGCGAATAGACGGAAAAGCCAAACAGAACCATGGTTTGCTTGTATGAGGAGATCCTGCAAGACCTCAAAATCACCTGAAAGTAGAGCGTTTGATGAATCTGCATTTATTGAGAAAGCATTTGTTGTTGAGAGCCTGAGGGAATTTTGGGCTGATAAGTATCGACCTGGTTCATTGAATGGATTCACTTGCCATAAACAAGAAGCTCAGCTTCTGAAGCAACTTGTAAGTCAATTCAAGAAGTCATATTTTCCTGTTCTCCAATCTGATTGACTATCAGTACTTGCAGGGATCAGTTACATTGTATCTGCAAATTTATTTCAGTTTCATTTTCCTAAAGATACTGTTAGTCCTCTTAATAGTTAAAAATATGCAACTTCTGGTGCAGATCAGGAGTCTATTAATTATGATTGCTACTCATTGTCTGTTGCAGGTATCCCAGGACATTTTCCCCCATATTCTATTTAAGGGACCACCTGGTTCAGGAAAAAGAGCACTCACAATGGCTCTTCTACGAGAAGTTTTTGGTGATCCATCCTGGAATGTAGGTTTCTAGTTATCAATAGCAATATAAATGGAGATCGCTCATTGTGGATGCCTAATCTGACTTTTGCATATTATATTGCAGATATCTCATGATTTAAGATACTTCCAAATTCAGGTACACGACTCTGCTACATTTTCAACTTTAAGTTCCACATGGCAAAAATACCATCAGCATGTTTGCAAGACTTTCAAACTTTTTTAGCCTGTGATCAATGCAATATTAGCTCGTAAAAGTAACAGCAATGAAAATGATGACCAACCTTTAATCCTTCTGTTTTTGGGGTCATTGAAACTCATTTCTTGCTATCGCACTCCATCTAGGACCACATCCAGTTAAATCCTGGGTCAGCAGACTTTTTCACTGTATGACCTCCACAATAGGACATAGAGCCTTCCCAGTATCCTTACTGTTAATTGTCATAAGTAATTTCTTATTAGTTGGACTAGCTCAGCCACTTGAATGGTTAATCGTCACCAAACTGGTTTAGTCAATGTATGTCTTCCAAATTGTGGCGCTTGAAAGTTTCACACATTTGCATTCTCTTAAGATTGCATATGCTTAAATTGTTGTGAAGCAGACAACAATACCTACTGTTTATGATACAACTTGTGAAATTATCAGGGCTACTGCGCTGAAAATCCAAATTTCACTCTAGATTGTAGAAGCCTTACTCTTAGAGATCATCAATGATGGAAGTATGAGCAAGACAAGAAAATAATATTATTCTTTTAAACATTCAACCACAAGTACACAACGCTATACGCGGTTTGGCAACTTGCCTATGTTCACGGGCTGCTCTTCACAAGAACCCAACCATAGAGAACGGATCTATACTCGATCTGTCTAAGGTTCACACAAAAAAGAAAACAGGCTGCTCGTCTCTTTTTGTGTATGCTCTCACTGGATTTTCTCAAACCTATGGCCAAATAAGAAACCTAATTACAGACTCAAAACAGAAAATAAAATAAAACGGACTCCAGAAATTGATCTTTGCATTGAATGGTCATTCACACTATAAACCAATTTGGAACTCTGTGAGGAAGTGAACGGTTGTTCAGTACATATGAACTACCGTTCATTTGGTCTGACTGTTCAGACTGGCATACTTTGTCAGATCAAACTTTATGTGTTCTTGAACATCATTCAACTGCCCTACACAGCCATTCAATCCCCCTATGAACTTTTCTTAAGCTTTCATGCTTGCACTTGTCCATGAATTCCTCCAGCTCTTTCTTTCTGAAGGGTTTTCTATACCCAACACTTTCCACTTATCAGGGTCCACAATCTCAACATAAATTACTCGACAAGAAAGAGGCCTGTTGGGTGTTTTTGCTGGGAAGGTTGATATGGTTGAGGTTCGTGGCTAGTGTCATCTCTTCCGGTGGAGGATAGTGTACATGTTAACTCAATATGACTGGTCTGATTGGATATGTTCACAGCTTGGCACCAAGTTTCTGAACTGGGACCATAAAAGGAGCTGATTCATGGCAGAGTTCCCAGTGTGAAATATGCCTACATCTAGTTTAAAACAATCAACATAAATTAATTGTATGAAGCAATAATGTATACTATAATACATACCATTTTTTAGACTTAAATTGTTCCTTGATTGATTATATGAATTTAAAGAAAAGGCAGAGTTGCCCTCAGAAGGGACGTAGATGAAATATTTATGCATTGTTTGACTTGGAGGATCTGTATCTTACAAAATGGGATGAAAAATTCTGGATATTAGTCATGACTTTCCTTCTGTTTTCTATTTGACAGGAAAAAAGACAAGCGCTTGTAGCTGTTCCATTAACTTCTAGTGCTCACCATATGGAGCTCAATGTAAACTTGGAACCAAATGCTAGGTATGCATTAATGGCTTTAGTCAAGGAAATAAGCAGCCACTATGCCATGGTTCCTGAAGTCAGCAGTGCTAATTTCAAGGCAGATTGTAAAGGTTTGATTCTTACCTGACAAACTGTACCCAGAGGAGGCCATGAAAATAATTAAGTATCAATATGTTTGTCTGAAACATGTGAACTGTGGCTAACATGGATTATAATCCTGATGGCAGTGATGGTACTTTATGAGGTTGATAAAGCCTCAGAGAACATCCAGCACTTGATAAAATGGATAATGGACTGTTATACAGACGCTTGTAAACTCATATTATGTTGTGAAGACGATGTAGACATCCTTGAATCAGTGAGAAGTCGCTGCAAAGTCATTAAAGTTGATGCTCCTGTAACTCATGAAGTAAGTATATATTTTAATATTAGAGTGCACCTATCAACTGAATGGATTTATGAATAGTTAAATAAAATACTGCACTTCAGTTTCTAAAACCTACAGCGTTGTTTTGTTCTGGAAAAGAGATAGAAGTGTAGAGTATCCGAGAGTTTGGAACTGCCATATTACTTTTCTCTTCATAGCTAAATTGGCCCCAATATTGTTTAGGAAACAGCTTGGTTGTTGTTGACTCATCTGCATTAGACCTGTTGGGTCATCCAGAAGAATTGGTGGAGACTTTCTAGTTGTAATCTCATAGAAAAGATTTATCTTTCTGGCTCCACAAATCCCCGCAGTATAAAAAGAGGAGGCCTAATGCATGAGTTTCTATGCGAGAATGTGGAAACTTTTTTGTGTGCCTGTTACCTTTATTTTCTGAGGCTTATCACCTCTTCTAGAATTTTCACTAGAATTTAGTCTAGTGTCAGCTACACTGTATATAGCATTAGTAGATTTTAGTTTTCTGATAAACAGAATGTATTGGCTTTTGAGTTAAATATGTCTGAGTTCCAAATTTCCTGTCATTACAGATCATGGAGGTGCTTATTCAGATAGCAAGGAAGGAGGATTTTGATCTGCCCATGAGCTTTGCTGCTAAGATTGCAACCAAATCAAAGCAGAACCTGAGAAAAGCAATAATGGCTCTTGAAGCATGCAAAGCAAACAAGTAAGAAATTAAGGGAAAGAAATATTTTATATACAAGTTAAAAATAAGCTGAATATACACTTACTCAGAGATGCTGCGCAACGCAGATATCCTTTCCTTGATGACCAGCCAATTCCACTTGGGTGGGAAGAGGTCTTGGTGGAACTTGCTGCAGAAATCCTTGCCGATCCATCGACTAAGAGGTATAACTGTTTCTCTTTTTCCCCTTGTTCTGGTAAAGGAAATTAATAATAAATGTAAAACCTTTTCGAATCCTTTTTGTTTTTATGTTCTTACTTCCATGTAGTTAAAAGTAAACTCATTTCTCTGATGAATATGATTTTACCAGATTGTTTTATATACGGGGAAAGTTTCAAAAGCTTCTCGTGGATTTTGTGCACCCGAAACTAATTCTGCAGGTGATACATTTAATATTTCATTTCAAAAGGATAATTTAACTCTCTAGGCAAAAAATCTTATTTTGCGAGAAATTTACATCCATATGCAGAAGCTAGTAGAAGAATTTCTTAAGGGAGTTGACGGTAGTTTGAAGAGGGAACTTTACTACTGGCATGCTTATTATGTAAGTTCTATCTTCCTTGATCGTGTTAATTTATTTCATTAATTTCTGTTGACAAGATGTAAGTAACCGTAGCTCAACTTCTGCAGGACAAGAGGCTCCCAACAGGAACAAGTGCTTTACTGAAATTAGAAGGTAGCATTAGTTAAATACTGTTCAAGATCCATCATTAAGAAAAATGCATGCATGTGTATTGCAATCCTTCGTTGCAGCAACACTTCTCAACTCTCGTATAGATTAATTAGTTTAAAATTGCTTACTGGTTGGTAAATGCGGCCAAAGTAGCAAAATACTTGCCTAGAGTTTCAAAATTTGGAGAGAATCAAATTCTTGCATAATACTTTCCGAAACTGGGGTTGCTTAGGCAAGAAGTTACTTCCATATGAAATGCAGTGATATCATAACAGAACATGAACAAACATGAAGATGTTGGTAATAGTGGGAGCAGTACTTTATTTCTCTATCTGCACCCAAAACAATTATTTCCCCTGCTTTTTTTTTTTCCATTTCCTATTACATATTTGTGATGGGATCCCTAAGCTAGTACAACAATGATCCGTTGCTGCCTCGTAAAACTATGAATTTGCAGTTTTCTTATATACTAACTACTGCTTGAATGGTTTACTGAATCTATGATGCACTGTTCTGCAGAGTTCGTTGCGAAATTCACTAGCATATGCAGGAAGGCTGCTGCCAGCAACTGTTAGAATGCATGGTTTGCAACTAAGGTCGGAGAGCCATCTTCATTTTCTACATCATGATGACTTTTTGATTGCATTAGGCTGTTACTCATGCGTGTTGATATCGACATATCAGAACGTACAAAATGAGACTACTATATGTTCAGATGTTTCCAGTCTTTTTATAGGGTTTAACTAATTTAGATCTCTCCCCAAGAAAACTGAAAGAAAAATGTGTGTTTACAAGTACACATACTACTTTCAAAACTTTATTCTGCCTGTGAAGTTATCAATGCAAGATTTTCTAAACTACTAGTCTTGTGAGTTGTGACTGTGATTCATGTTTTAAGCCATTTAGAGACAACAGCCTCTTCTCTCAATCTTGCTCTAGAGTTGCCAAAAAAATATGTACTTGAGATAAGCATTTACATTCACTGGTTTGTGCCTGCTAATCACACTGAGAAAAGCAATTTTTGTCTCCTCTTTTCCTAATGTTTGTAGATAGAGCTGACAAATCGAGTATCGTCGCACTACCCTAAAGTAGTTTCAGATTTTAGGCATAAAATACACCGAATTGCTGCGGTTACCAGATCCGACCCAAAAGTTGTCGAGTCGAGTGCCCGCGGATTCGAGTTCAAATTGTCAGCTCCATCTACAAACACCAAAAGCCTAAAAAATACTTATGCTTTGAATAATAATTTATATCATTACAAGTATTGGTGCAGGCACAGTAGAATTATCTTTCAGTAGTCCAGTAATTTGAGTTGCTACCAAGGCAATCTCAAAAACACAAGAATGTAACTGAATATAAGGCCACACAGAGAACAAAGCAGTAAATAGTTTCAAATAACTCGAGGTAGGGTATGGGCAAATCATATATAAATGATAAGCAATACAAGTACTCGAAATTAAATTGTAACGACGTAAGGAATAAACCTTTACTCTAAACTTATGCACAAATTAGATAATTTTGGCTCCAACACCGGGGACCCAGCTGGTGAAAAGGGACTCTTGAAAGAGTTATCAATCAACCCCCAATTAGGTACGTACACAAGTCGACTTTATATTTGGGGTTATATCTACAAGCACTAAATTTCTTAAAACCATCCCGGTCAAGCAAGCTTTGCAGCTTCAGTCTCTAGGTGAACCGCTTCTGCTTGAATTTGCAGAAGACCCTTTACCAGTGTACCTCTGTCAAAATCAAAATAAGCACAATCATAATGTATTTACTCAAATGATAAAACATCAAACAGGAGACTGAATGGCTTAAAAACTGTAGGTCCAATCAAAATGATACCAACTATAAATATGATTCTCTTGCCAAAGTCATTTCCATAACCAAAAATTCTAACCCATACGCTAATGAAGGGAATATTTTATATCTTATAAGCATTAGCAACTGACCTGCTTCCCGATACTGAACGGAACGTATTTGTATTTGATCATGTGCATGATTTGACGCTTCATTGTCAGGACAAATAGAACAACCCAGTAGCATAGCAATATTGGCCAGAAAACAGGTACATCCAGTATGGAAAAGAAGGTCATGGCAAATGCAACAAGAAAGGCCTTTGTGATGGAATACCTGTGCAACCACAAACAGGAAAATGCAACAATCAAATCCAAATCTTAAAACTTGGAAGCATCAAACTCATTGAAGAAAATGAGAGACTACTAAGAAAGGGAGTGGTATGGCCTATGGCCATTTCTATGATCTAATTGGAAGAAAACACAGTATTGTAAGTAGGCTGCACCTCTAAAGTTGGATTGACGGATTGACCCATGTAAAAGACAAGTTTTTGTCTAGTGGGTGGATACCTTTTCTGAAAGATATGACGCTATAATAGCATTAGTAAATCAGAAGAGATCCACTGCTTATGGAATCATTCAAGAGGTGCAGAGCAAGCTATATAACATCTAATATAGTACGGCAAAACTAAAACACTCCAAGAAGGATGCATATACGCTGAACAGAGCAAAAATTACCACAATTTTTTATTCAGAAAACACTATGTCCTAACCCACGAATACAAAAAGAAAAGAATACACAAGTCTTTCAGAGTTTTACCTTGAGGGGATCCAAAGCCAATTCTCAAGATTATCTGTCTTGGGAACTAACATTTACGGCTTTACGCCGTCTCACTAGAAATACAAGTTCCTCAAGTTAACTTTAGAGCTTAACCAAGCCCATCACAATAAACCCACGCATGAAGGTATTTCAAGTGAACTGATTTGGGTCATATCAAGGTCCAATTGAGCCTTCTACTAATTATCAGAGAAAGTCAGACAAAACTTCACTAGACAAGCCTATCATAGACAAACCAATCATAAACTACTACGAGGGTCAACTGTATGCTTCTTCAAAAACGACACGTAATACTAAACTAAGCATAAATCTGCAGCCTTCGAGTAAATTGCAGAATTCTGCAAAAGTGTATTTGTGCATTACATAAGAGCATAAATCAAACAAAACAGAAAGTAAAGAATGAACACATTACCAGAACTTAAATTCAGGGAGACGCCGAATGAAGGGTCTGAATTCATCAGAACCTTTTGTGGGCAGAGAAGCCCCATCCAAAGCTTCAAGTTCCGGATCAACCTTGGGTGACAGAAAGCCAATCAAGAGATTCAAGATATAGATCCCAAGACCGTAGGTGACAACATAAAATCCTTGAACAAAGTAAACACGCAGAAGATAAACCAACGCGACCGCCAATGTTCCAAGCCACCTCTCAAGGGGGAGAGGGGTAGATTTATCCAAATAGTACTGAAAATGCCTGGAAAACTCATTCTTCCACTTGACGAGAGAAGTTGCAACCTCAGCACCAGCATCACCTCCCAGTCCCTCCATGAAAATTAGGGTTCCAATTCCTCACACAATACTCATGCAACTACAAACCCATATAACAGACCATCAACAACAAGTCAACAGGAAAAACAAACAAAACCAAAATGTGACAGAAATGAGACAAACAGACCGTAAATAGCTGAGAAACCGAAAGGGACATGGAAAATCAATAAACCTGAATATAATCACCTTAGTTGCATCTCAATGGTACGTAAATAGAGAAAGAAAAAGAAAAAACTCCAATCACAAGGTTGATTGATTGGTGTAAATTTTCAATTTTTTTATTTACGTGTTTCCTGATTTTCTCAGTAATCAAACATATCACTAACGAACGTGATCTTCAGTTAGAAGAAACATAAACCAACAAAATAGAAATCTGGAAATATATCAACGATTAATTTACACGAAAACGATCTCATATATGGGTTCAATCATTTACTTTATCAACTCTGTTCCCAAAAAACTTCCAATCAACCAAACATCTATATAATTTTTTTATACCAAAAAAAAAAAACTGAATAAAAAGGGTCGAATCACGGATCACGAAAGGAACGCCCTAAATTACGAATACATTTGAATAAACAAAAGATGAAAAAGAAGAATCGCGGATTGGGAATTACCAGAAAACGATGAGAGAAGAGAAAATGTGGGTTTGGATTGGAGCAATCGAAGAAGAGCAGTCACCATTTACATATACGTGATTCATAAGTTTCTTTCTGTTCTCTTTAACGGCAACAACTCCATCCAGTCACCTCCCAGCCCCATTTCCGTCATTTCCTTTCTTCAACCACGTAACTAAATAACGAAAATACCTTCGTGGTACAAAACGGTGCCGGATTAAGCAACAACTAAAACGACATCGCATTTCCGGCCTTCCAGGTGTGGGTTCGTTTTTATGGGCTCGAAAGCCCATTTTTCATCAATTATTACCCGTTATTTATAGTCATAAAACGACAGGTGGTGCTAGGTGTTTGGACCACCAACTATGCCGTTTTGTCGGACACTGCACATGTCACCAATGTACAATTAAACAACACCGTAATGAGCACTTTCCGCTTTAGCAGCCACGCTCGGAATCGTTGGTTACTGACTCTGAATATACTTAATTAAATTTAATTAATTAAGACTATTGTGCTAAAGCTGACCGCATCGTATACGTGTACACCGCTGATTTGTCCTTCACCTTCAAGGCCGTGACTAGATCAGCACTGCTGTTTACTACAAGGTTCCTAATTTCAAGAGCGAATCTTGTTCGAATACGTGTTGTCATGTTCACCGTTGGATGAATTTCTATCCCATCCAACGAACAGCATTTACGTGAGACCGACCGGTGGAGCGATTCTCACAGCACTGGGACGTGACAGCACCAGCACCAGCGTCTTCTTCTTCCATCAGATAAATAAGTTGAAGCCCAGCATTCTCTTCGCAATTGTACTTACAGAACAGACAAGTAACCGATAAATAGTTGTGCTCTGCAACTTGTGAGTTCATTTTCTTCTTCTTTTAACTATGGTTTCATCAGTTTTTTTTTTTTTTTCTGCGTATTCCTGGCATAGTCTGTGCTGTCTGGTGTGTTTTGGATCTGTGGAGCTATTTTGATGAAAACTGGTTTGGGGAAGTCTAGTACTAGCTGTAGATGTTGAGTTCAGTAATCGGATTTATAGATACTTTTGTTTTAGTGTTTTAAGGAAGATTAATGTGATTTGGAGTGTTAGATTGGTAATTTTGATGAATACCCATTTGCACAAACCCAGTATTGACTGTAATTTTATATTTTGGTTTTGTTTAGTTTGATTATGTCATTTCTCTGGTCATCTCTGCTTTCAGATTATTATTATTTTTGTGAATTTGGGATAACTTGCCTTGTAGTGTTATGTTGATTTTTGGGTCTGCTCATGCATATATTGGTTTGTGATATTATGATTTCAGATGTCTGGTTATACAATTGTGTCTACTTTCAGCCTGTAATAAATTGATCTATTGCTGGATATGACTTCACTTTAAGTTGTTTCTTTGTGTTGCATGATCTATATATGGTTTCCGCTTTCTTTTGATAGCGATGGTTTCTCTGCGATTTTAGAAGATTCTTAGTTTTTTGCGGTTATTGGGATGTGATCCAGTTGTAACTATTAGTGCTAGTTAATATGACCTTATCTAATTACTCTGTGCGTTATAATGATTATGCGGCAACATGCCATCCTTGAAGGTATTGCGAAGGGTGAATATGGCTAATAATGGTGCAGAAGGGAGTGGGAAGAATTCAGCATTCCCTCATGTTGTCCTCAATGAAAGGATTCTTTCGTCAATGTCTCGGAGATCCACTGCTGCCCATCCCTGGCATGACCTTGAAATTGGTATGGTTTCCTTGTGCTTCGTATTTTACTTCTGCTTATTGCTAAGCAATGAGAAATAGCATAATTAACTAACAACACTATGACAAAATACGTATGACTTGTTTCTCTACTTGACCAAAAAACAAGCAAGAATGTAACTTTCTATATAAGAAACATCCCCAAGACAACAATGTACCAAATGTCGATTTTAACAATCTACTAGCAAAAGTGTAAATCCAACCAACATTTTAAAATTCAGGACACTAAATTTACACGGAAAAGTTCTATGAGAAAAGGGAAAAGTCCATATCAAGAAATATTGGGTTTTACAGAATAGCTTGTCTAGCCTGATGTAGAACGCACTGTACATCAAGAGGTATTAACTTTTTTTTGGATTTATTGTTTCACAACACTCTTTAGATGATTTTAAGAATACCTATACCTCCATTGTTCATACTTGATGAAAGCTATATATACTTCAATATTTTGTGTTGTTAAGCTCAGGATGAGGAAATGATTATGTAAATTTAGAATTCAACTGCTTAAGTGGTCAGTTATGAACTTCATTAGGTGATCCACATGGTCTTCTCTTTACTAACACTCACTGATTTTGTTACTGTACATGTACAGTTGTTAATGCTCAATGCTTTTTTTTTCTTTTTCTTTGCAGGTCCAGGTGCTCCATCTGTTTTCAACTGTGTAAGTTTCTTCATTTTTCTTGTTCTTTATCTATAGTTAGATAATACTGGAAAAAAAGTGTTAACTTAGGCATTTGGCCTGATTAATGTTCATAGCAGCTTTCAGTGGCTGTCACAAGTTGGAAGAACGTGCAGCTCATAATATGAATTTCTGTTGTAGGTGGTTGAAATTGGCAAAGGGAGCAAGGTCAAGTATGAGCTCGACAAGACAACTGGCCTTATAAAGGTGTGGTTCTAACCCTTCCTTTTTGTCATTTTCTTTTTAACCCTTATAAGATAATTCAACAAGAAGTAACCTAATATTAAATTAAATCTATATTGGTCCAAAGCTATATTCCGATGACCAAATCAGTTAATGGTGTCTTTAACTCAAATCAATTTCTATGAAATCTGGAAATTTATCATTCTAGCAAGTGGGATTACGAAAGGAACTTAGATTTTCTAAACTTAAAAAAGTCACAGTTGGAGTATCAAAACTCTTTTGAATTATTGCCATATAAAAATATACGCGTTACAGGAATCCTAATATTCACTGTTTTTTCCAACCTTGAGTTTCCAATAATTATGTCTATGGTTAGATTTATTTGTATATTAATATTCCCATTTGCATTTCAACTTTTTCATAAGTAGTTAGTTAAGTCTTTTTTTCCAAATTAAAGCTTACATAAAATGTAGTCTTTCACATGAGTTACGTATGATGGTACCATTATATGCTAGAGCACTTGATCTACATGTGAAATATATCGTTCGCTCAATGCATGTATTTTCTGAAAACAGGTTGATCGTGTTCTTTACTCATCAGTTGTTTACCCCCACAACTATGGTTTCATCCCACGAACCCTTTGTGAAGACAGCGATCCCATGGATGTCCTGGTCCTGATGCAGGTAGGTCCTTTCAGTGCATGACCTGTTCAACAACAAGTTGTTGTTGGATCATCTATTTCAAAAGAACTAAAGGAACATATTCTTGTGTAGGAGCCTGTGCTACCTGGTTCTTTCCTCCGCGCTCGTGCTATTGGATTAATGCCTATGATTGATCAGGTGAAAAAGCTAATCTTACTTTATACATTGTATGCATGACACTTATTATCCGCTTTGAATAAGGCATGAGCTGAATCAATCAAGTAAGGATTCATCGTCATAGTTCCTCATTTTGCATTAGATTTTGAGGATTAATGCTGGGAAATGGGAATATCTTATTACCATCCTTTGTATTGCCTTGTTATCTGAACCGTGACCAAGTAGAGGTCAAGTTGGTACACATGTGTTTTACTCTTGATCAAGACAATGCCGACTCTTATCTATTGTCATCCCTTGGTGTTATATTACCTGGCTCTGACATGGGGACCAAGGAAAGATCAATGTAGTTGCAATGTGTTTTGAGTTTTCTTTAGACGGTAAATATCTTGTACATTTGCTCAGTATCATTTAGTTAGTAATTAGTATCTCTATAAACATTTTTCACTCCAAATCCTTGGAAATTCCTTTCATTCAAGGTCAAGAGAATCATTGTTCTCTTGACGATGTTAACAGAAACAATTAGGCCAGTTTGTAATGCAAATCACGAGATTTTTTACTTTATTCTTATTCTACTTGCATGTCATCTTTGAACTTTCTAAACGAACATATAACAAGAGTCTTTTACAGGGTGAAAAAGATGACAAAATTATAGCTGTATGTGCCGATGATCCTGAGTTTCGCCATTACAAGGACATCAAGGAGATTCCTCCACATCGCCTTGCTGAGATCCGCCGCTTCTTTGAGGACTGTATCCACCTATATGCATTTAGTACTTGTGCTTTCTTGCATTCATTCCACTAGCATATTTGTACATGTGCACTCTAGTATTTGCACTAGTGGTAAGTGGTAACACAAAACAGTTTGGACTCCCATTAAATCATTATGTAAGAACCACGACCACTTGTGTGATTCCAAGCATCGGATTCACCTTTCATCAAAGAACAATTGTACCTAGCCATGTGAAGTTGGCTGTCTATTGCATCCTTAACTAATTTTCCCGAATAACAGATAAAAAGAATGAGAACAAGAAAGTTGATGTGGAAGACTTTCTGCCAGCGGAGGCTGCCATTGACGCCATCCAGTACTCCATGTGAGTATTACTAGAAATCTAGAATTTAAGTGTTCTTCGGTTTACCAACATAGCATTCAATTGATCGCTCATGGGTAAATGTTGATTATGCAGGGATCTGTATGCTTCGTACATTGTTGAAAGCTTGAGGCGATGATTTATTCAGAGACCGGACCAATTGATGGATGCATGATAGACTGATGGAAATGTTGCTGCATCCCATTCTGCTCAAGCTTATAATATATGTATTGATCTCATCTGAATGTTTCTTATATGTTATGTTTAACAGTTTCTTGAAAATTGGTTAACAGATTGTCATATTTAAGTTGAAAAATAATACTCCTGAGCAAGTTCGATGTGATGCATATGCCAGCCTGGGTTAGGCAATTACAAGTGATTACAAAAACTACTTCAAGTATAGCCTCCAAACA